>CAUYTI010136518.1:0-70268 GCA_963575145.1 Galago senegalensis
GGAGAGAGAGGCCGGCACACAGGCCAGGTGAGCCGGAGGGAGAGGCCGGCACACAGGCCAGGTGAGCCGGAGAGAGAGGCCAGCACAGAGGCCAGCCTCACCTGGGTGTTATCATTGACAGCTTTCCCCCGACCCCCAACCCTGCCCCGTCCAAAGAACTGCTAGGAGTTTAAGGAGGAAAGGGGATTAAATTAATTTATATGCCAACGGCAGTACTTTTTCCTCTATCCCTCTCTACAGAAGCTAAGATGTATCTATTAATAACTTTTTAAGAACAATGTGACTACCTTAATGGGACACATTTAAATTCATTTTGAATTTGACCCTCTTCTCACACATTTTTAAATGGACTTGTGCTCCTATGGAATATTCTATAGAACAGCCAAGTATTTTGTGAAATGCTTCAGCTAGATTGTGAAGTGTTTTTAAAATGAAAGATGGTTTTGTTCTACCCCTTCCCCCAAGTGGGAGAAGGAAGGCTCAGAAAATTTATCCTGGGATCCCAGGAACAGACGGGGCTTATGAAGAACACACGGCCACCCATGAGCAGCCTGCCGTATTTCTTGAGGTTCAGGAAGTTTCTTTGGAATCCCAAAGTAAGAATAAAGTTGGTTTCTCATAAATAGTAGAGCAATGTGATGATTAGGCTTACTCAGATCCAAAGAAATGAATTATAACAAAACTGGAAAAATGCTTATAGAGTTTCACCATGAATCAGGGCCAAATTTCTGGGCATATACCTACCAGGATAGAATTCCAGGCTTGACATCTCCAACTGGAAGCCCTAGACAGAGGTGCTTCACATGTCCAGCATAAGGGGCTTCCATTTTCACAATATTTTAAAAAACAAATGAAGTTATTGACAATGTTTACCAATTGAGAACTTCACAAAACATTCAAGAATTCTGGCTTCTCTTGGAAGACCTGGATATGGTGTTGCACATACTCACCAAGTCTGTGAGTAGCACAGTGAGGCCTGGTCCTTCCCTTTTTATCTCCAGGCCTCTGTGGGTGAGCCTCACCCCCACCCAGCCCCACTCCCAGGAGTCTCTTGCTCCTTTGACCTCCCAGAGCTTCATTGCTATTGTATTTATCAGGCAGGCCTCTATCCGATCCCAGAATGTTCTCTGGAGTGATGGAGCCTTCTCGCACTCCAAGGACCAGTGAAATCTGCCATAGTGCGTCTGCTGGCTGACACTTGGTACTCCCTACCTGAGCACCCTGTACTAATAAGTGCTGGCTTCTAAATGTGCATCCCAGGCTATCATCTTGACCTTGCTGCAGACCATCAAATGTCAACTTGGCAGGAAGTTGCATTTTATTGCAGGAAGATAGGCCCAATGGAGAGAAAGAGCACCCAAACACCGTGTTTATAAGAGGAAGGGCTTTATTCAGCCGGTAGAGCTTACGGCATAGAAGAATCCAAAATGGCCATGTTCCCGGACTGGCTTGGTCTTTCCCTTTTTATCTCCATTCAAAAAGTTCCAACTCACAGGTACCTTTCTCATTGGTCAGTTTGACTCAAGCAGGAGATGCTGCTCCAGCCCCCACAGAACTATAGGATTTCACAGAAGTAGAAATTTCCAAGTTCCAGGAAATTAAATCTACAAATTCCCAAGAGCTGAGTCACCATGGAGAGGACCCAGCAGGAGTATCCTTGTGGTCTCCTTGAGAAGACCTGTTCTCCTGGGCCTCACCCTTCTCGGGTGCCCTCTCTCAATTTAAATCCAATCATATAATGAAGTCCTTAAGTGGCTGGGCTACTATGACAGACACTGATGTTATTAGCCCACACACCTGCAAGAGTGCCCTCTTTCCAAACAAAAACATTTCCTCTTAAAAGTTAATATTTTCAGATATACCCAACAACAGCATATTCACTCCAAAAATAAATTTCTATTTTACAGGAAGGGGGGAAAAAACCCAAAGCAAAACTAAACTTCATGTCTTGATTACTCAACAAGAGAGTATATTGATGACACAAGTTGCCCTGAGCTAGGTAGTGATTATATTGAAGTGCCATAGAAGATATTCCTGGAAGAGATTGCAATCACTGTTAAGTACTTAGCATGCATTGCTTACATGAAAAGAATGCAACTGTTGAGAGGAAAAGAAAATTCCTTCGTATAGATTAGTTTGTCTATTGTCCATTAACCATGAATAAAAGTTAAAATGGAGCTCATTGTGATTCAATGTTAGTTGCTGTAAAAACAACAGTCCTGTTTAAGAAACTGCTTGAAAGATCTGCAGAGTTTTTTTTGCTGGAATGATTACTGTGGAGATTATAGGGATTTAGGGGTACAGTTTCTTCCTGTTACTACAGCGTGAACCTGTTGTGATGTGTGTGTGTACGTGTGTATATCAGAACACATACAGTACATAGACACACATACGTGCTCCTATGGCATATTCTATAGAACAGCCAAATATTTTGTGTAATTAAACATGGCTGGATCACGAAGCCCACAGAGGGTGGGGGAGGAGCCTGGAGAGGCAGACATCGTGTTACTCTCCTGCGACCAGCAGCGCCTCTTCTGTTTAGTTTCCTATAATGAGGTTCCATGTAAGATTGGCCTTAAAGAGAAAATGTCGGGGTAGTTAAAGGAAAACGCTGATCTAGTCCAGCTCTCTCCCATTTTCTACATGAGGAAACAACTAAGAGGCACAGTATTTTTCTTCAGTCACGCTTTTGGTTAGTGGCGGACCAGGTTTAAAACGCAAGGCTCACAGGTCCTGCCAAGGGTCATTTGCATTGTATTTGGCTCATATCTATAGACACGGTGCCAAGCGTGAATAATCTCAGCTAACAATCCCCGAAACTCCACGAAGTCCATAGGGTCCATGTTAAACATGTGGATAAAAACCCTCAGGGAAGATAAGTAATTTGATCAAGGTCATATAACTGGACAGGACAGAGTCAGAATTCAAGTCTAATGTAATCTTATTCCAATGCCATCCGCTTTTCTCTACTATCCTCATAATTGTATTTTCTAGGATACTAGGTTGGACCATAAAATGTAAACATATGTGCATTTCTACATTCATGTATAAAATCATATACCAGATATTTAGATCATGATATATTATATGTTCTGTATTACTCTGAACACTATTCTTTTTTTAATTTTTAAAATTTTGTTTACAAGTGACACATAATATAGTTGTACCTGTTTCTGGAATTTGTTCCTAAAGTAATGTCATTACAGCTAAATCCAAGTTGACCTCAGGGCAATTCCTTCTTCAAAATTTTCAAAGGGTCAGGCAGTGCCCATAGCTCAGTGGGTGAGGTGCTGGCCACATACACCAAGGCTGGTGGGTTCAAACCTGGCCTGGACCAGCTAAAACAATAATGGCAACTTCAACAACAATAACAACAACAACATAGCTGAGTTTTGTGGCAGGTGCCTGTGGTCCCAACTACTTGGGAGACTAAGGCAAGAGACTTGGGCTTGAGCCCAAGAGTTTGAATTTGCTGTAAGCTGTGACTCCACAGCACTCTACCTAGGGCAACATATTGAGATTCTGTCTCAAAAAAAAAGAAAAAGAAGAAGTTTTCAAGGGGCTAGAGGAGGATTTCATGAGATTTTTTTAATCCTTGATTGAATTTTATCTACCCATATAGGCTGAAGCTCAGTCAAATATCTTTTAACCCTAAACATTTTACTTTAGGTACAGAGGTTATAAAATACACAATGATTGAAATGAAGAAACTGTTGGCTTAGATGGTGTGTCAGTTTGACACAGGGACATTCACCTATCTCTAGTAGATTTATTCTCCTCAAGCCCATTGTGAAGCCAGTTTAATTTAATCCTTTCTTCGTCCATTCTTTGGCCACTCTTCCCTCATCCGGCCACCAGGGCTCTTCTGACGATCCACCTCTTCTGGCTCCCAGGGAAGCTCTGTGTTTCTCAGGCTCCTTTCCTGTCTCTGTCTCTTCTCTCATTGTGCTTCTCCCCATGCTCACCTTCCTTTGTGCTTTTGAACACCACACGTATACTCATAACCTTCGGAATTATATCTCCACCCACATTACTCCAGTGAATTGACGATGATCACCAGAGACTTCCTTGATAGTTTTATTTGGCACTCCCACTTTCCAATTCCTGAAATTAGAAACCTTATGGTTAGTTTCCTTAGAATGCTGCCCCCTCTCTCACTGATAACACATAATCAATAGCCAAATCCCATCAAAGGCACCACTTTAAAAGAACACTCAAATTACTTCTCTTTTACTTTCTGTTTATGACATTCTTACATTATTTTCCAAAGGAATGTAAAAAAGAGGCCAACTCAGGCCATTTCCCTTTCACTGTCTCAGGCTGGGTTAGCAAGCGGCTTCTACTGACTCCACATTCGTTGTTTGCCTCCTGGGTCTACCTCTCCAGGTTCCTCTCCCACCTTTCTGTGGACTTAATGCTCCACCCGTGTTTTATTTCTTAGCTTTCTGTTCTGCTCTGCTTTGCATCCTCATGTGCCATTAGCGGAAGGGGTTTTGGCACAAGGAATG
This sequence comes from Galago senegalensis, assembly GCA_963575145.1. NCBI lineage: Eukaryota > Metazoa > Chordata > Mammalia > Primates > Galagidae > Galago > Galago senegalensis. The sequence continues at coordinate 4,509 of CAUYTI010136518.1, forward strand.
AAGAGTCTTGACACAGAGTCTGTGCTGGGGACTGAGGAGCTCTGGGAGGAGCCCTCCTGAGCAAACCTCGGGTCCATATTTATTATCATAAAACAGGAAGAACTAGACAAAAGCTGCATATCTGATAACAGCACTGCTTAGGGAGGAGGTGGAGAAGATCAGGTAGAATGTCTCCGCCTTTGTTTTGCAAAACCACAGACCTGGAGTACAACCTTTGCCTGTAGTGTCTAGTAACCTTTGGAATCCAGAGAATCTTTACTGCCACACCTCACATGGGCATTCTCTCTTGGAGGTCAGTTTTCTGCCCTCCTGCTTGTACACAACTCTCATGCCATGCTCGTGATTCCTTGGGTCTCTCAAGTACAAACTGAGCCTAAGCTGAAGATCAGGGCACAGTTTTCTCTACAATTGACATATGCCTTGATTGCTAATTCATGGCCATGGCCACCAGGAGTACTTGTAGCCTTTCATCAAAACCCGGTCCTGATACCTTCCTGGCATCCATGCATAACATCCTTACTCAGTTCTTTGTGTATCTTACCTTTGTATCTTGTAGGGGCCTCCACTGCTGTGTATATGATATGGCACTAGTTACTTCAGTCTAATTTACTGATGGAATTTACACAATACACATGAATTTTGCCTGATACCTTAGGAGCTTCTTGGAGAAAAGCTCTTTATCTTCAACGGCTAGTATGATGCCTTCCACACAGTTGGCGCTTAAATGTTTGTTGAATAAACAAATGGGCTATGGTAAATACTTTAACATACATAACATTGTCTGCTTTCATTTATATTTGATGAGTGACATTCTTTGAACTCTGTGTGAGAGAACTCTGTACTACTACATATGATGAACCTACGTTACAGATAATGCAGGACTCAAAGAAGTTTAGTAACAGGTTAAAGGCACATAGCTGCCGCATGCCTGGCTACCTGTCAGTAAGGTCGTTTTTTTCCCTCCTGTATTTTACATTTACATGTAAACTTATGGAAGTTCCTAGATCCATTTGTGCCCCATTGTCCTCATCTTTATAATGTGACAACAGTAATATCTGCCTCTTAGGAGTGCAAGGATTTGATGAATTATTATGACTAAAGCATGCAGAGTATCCTGGCACAGATTAAGCCGAGTCGGCTGTCACTACTATCACTGGGAGGAGAGAAGACGGCCAAGTCCCAAATCATTCTATGAGTTCTCTCATCACCATCAGTGTTTGTTTATCCAAAAAGTCAGAGACAGTGCTGTCAGACTTCTTTCTTCAGGCAACCACTAAATGACAAGGCAGAAGCTTTGGGAGCCTGAGGAAGTAGAGAAAGAAACCTGAATTTATCGCCTTCAATCCAACATTAACACTCTGGCCTATGAGTATGAAATAAGAAAGGAGACAGATGATGAACCACATGTCCAACATGAGAAGTCCAGCTACCTGTGTCATCAATAACCACCTGTGTTTTAAGAGTTATTAATTCTGGGAACTCCTGGCATGTCTGTATTCATGATTAAATAAAGCAAAAGTCTCAGACCCCTGTTCTATATGCCTACTTATTTTTCTAACAGTGGGTGAATATTGTCAACAAGCAATTCCAGTCACAACTGAAAGAATTGACCACCAAAGAGAGAATGGACAGACAAGCCATTTATACTATCTGTACTCTCTTGCTAAGAAACCTGGATTTTTCTGTAATTATATGAAAGCTCTAGATTCTGAAGATTCTATGCAACCTAATTAAATGAAGATTAGGGGGCTATGAGGAAAGAAAAAGACATAAGAACAAGCAAGGATTGGAAGAAACAAGCAAGTCAAAATAACCCAGGGAGTAATAGGGCTGAATCCATTGAAGCTGGTCCTTTAATAGTCGTATCCCACGGGGATCCCAGGAGTTACCTGGAGACTTAACATTATTATTCAGAGGACACTTAGAATTAATGCCATCCTTATTGTTGAAATTCTCCCTGGAGTTGTTTGCATACACCTTGATATTGATGTTCCAAGAAGCTATTATGTCCTTGTATTTATCTGATTGCAGAACAACTACATTAGAGATGTTCTTGAATATTGATTCAATCAAATGGGCATTTTGTTAGAAGCCTCAGTCCTAAGTATGGCCCTCGTGGTTTATCCAGGAATTCCTGACATCCAGGTACAGAGGCAGGCAGCATGAGCTGCTCAATGAGATGCTTAATTAGGTATAATGCTATGAAACCTCCATGATTGTACACCAAGTAATGAAAGAAAAAGTGTCCTCTGAAGCTGATAACACCTGCAAGTGTGTTAAACCTCTGGAAAACCAGCTGGTCAAAAAACTAATGGCACTCTCTACCTCATTCAGGGAATTCAAGAGTTTTCCCTCCACAACCACTGGGTCTAAGGATTTGGAAAGCTTGGGAAACACAGATAAGTCACTTTTCCTGATACTTCTTCCTGTAAGAACCTAACTATGACTCTCACTACTATTAAAAATACAACCGAGAACCTGCCATAGGACACAGCCCAGAAGCCACTGCAGCCATTCCCATGGAGCAAGTCACTTGTGTTGGGTTGATACCTGGTATTACTAAGTACTGCTATACCCTTCTTGTAAGAAAAAAAGAAAAGATAAGTTATGATATATTTTAACATAAAGGAGCACAGTTAGCACATTCAGCACAGTGGACTTGCTCCAAAATTACCTCTATATAAAATCATATTAAAAGAATGTATAACTTTTACCAGGGAATTACCCACAAAATTTAAACCTTTAAGAACTAATACTTAAATTCAATTAGGTACCATTGTAATCAACCAACATTCTAATACATAGTCTAGGGAGGAAGATGCACATTAAACAAGTAAGCAGAAAAATAAATATTTAGGATTTTAGTAAATGTTCTTACTGGCAGAGACCAGTCCTGCCACAACGGAGAATATGATGATGGTGGCTAACATTAAGTTTATGGGTGTGGAAAGTTCTCTCTGAGTAGATGGTTTAGCTGAGTCCTGGAAGATGAGAAAGTAAAACCACTGGGAGTATAAGGAGGAGGAGACTAGACCATGTCAAGATATTTGCAGCTGGAAAAAGCTGAGTTAACTGGAAGAAGCCCACTGTCCCCAGAAGGTAATTATAATAAAGAGGAGGAGGAGGAAGGGAATGGCATCCGATAGAGAGGGAAGGCTCTGTCACGCACTAATTTAGGAGTACTAGGATGCTCATGAAAGTTTGAAGCAGAGGAATTAAAATGCTTGATTGTCATTTTGAAAAATCAGAAGGGATCTTTTGAAGAATGGATTCCTGTAGACTGAGGGGCAAAGTGGAAGCTCTTTGGGAGCCATCCACAGCTGTTCACAAAGAAAATGATGATGGCTTAGACTAAGGTGGTGTCCACTGAGCTATAGGAAAATAGACAGACTCAGTATGCATTTTTGAAGCAAAACTGAAGGTTGTATACTGATGAACTGAATGTGAGGGATGCAGGATTATGAGATGTCTCACAATGCCCTCCTCCTGGTTTCTGGTCTCAGCACCCCTGTAGTTGGTGACATCACTTATTTAGAAAGGGGGGGCATCACCTGTACCTTGAACACATTGTATATATTTCTTTGTTTCTCCTTTGTTCCTCTTCCTCCCTTTTCTTATCATTCTCCTCTAAATACTGTCTTTTAAGAATTGTTATGTTCAATAAACATACTGGATAATAATTAATAGTATTGGAGGAAAATTGATGAGCAATATAGCTGAAGATGTAAATGACTGAGATACGGTGTGAAATTCTTAATCAGGGATGTGTTTCAACTTTACTTCAGATAGGTTTCTTTCTTGGGAGTATCTGAGTGGTATGAACTGGGGAGGGGCCAAGTCAGAAGCCTAAAGTCCAATTTTAAAGCTTTTGTTTTATTACATTGGAGGAAAAACAAGGATTTATATAGATCAGTGGTGTTAGAGATGAAGAAAACAATACAAACTTGAAGATTAAGTGAGGGAGGACATATGACGGACGAGCTTAGCAGAAAGTTTGGTATGTACCATTTACATACAAAATGCCAGCTATTGTTCCAGACACACGTATCTGTTGCTCCTTAACAATCCTTTGCAAATCTTAGTGGCTTAAGACAAGAAATATTTATTATTTCTTCTGATTCTGTAAGTTGGGTGGGCTCTGTCAGGTGGTTCTTCTGATATTGAATTACAAGTTAATTTGATTTAAATGATTATGAGGGGGTCACTCATGTGACTGCCTTCAAGTCAAACTGGGTGGGTGTGAAACTACAAGCCTGGCTTCTCTTTTCCCATGGACTCCAGTCATTTGGTCTAGCCTGGAGAACATGTAGCTGGGCTTTAGGAGAAAGAACGTAGAAGCTACTAATCCTCCTGCTGCCTGGTCTTGGAAGCCCTAGAATCATTCTTGTTTTACCTCCTAATTGGTCAAATCTAGTCATAAGCCCAGCCCAAGTTCAAGGAGAGGGGAAATAGAACATGCTCCGGAGGTGAGCAGACACCTGTAGGTACAGGGATGGGAGGAATTGTTGGTGACCACATTTGGACATTGCCTGTCAGTTATTAAGATTGCCTGATGCCCCTGCCATTCCTCAAGTGGCATTCTTCGTTTTCATTTGTATTAGTTTCTCTCTCTATGCAGCCTCCCTTTCTGCCTCACATAATTTTTAGCTTTTTTGTCTTTCACTAAATGTGTTTTAAGGGATTTTCCTCCCTTGATTTATCATGGAGTATAAAACAGTAGTTACCACAAGCTTTATTCATTTTCCTAAGGTGAATATTCTTCAAAATTATGCTCTTCACTTATCTTACGTATTCACTCTTTTATGTCTCCTTTTTAGCTGTTGAACATAGTCAAACATACTAGGGTTTGTACAAGAAGCCTGTTTGTGGATTGCTTAATTTTCTTGATTGACCCTTGTCTATACACTCTGTCCAAGTCTTCTAGTCACACAAAAATGATGTGGCCAGATTCTCCTTGAGACCTGAGCATCTTGATTTTACCCCATTCTCCTGGGAAGAATGCAGAGGTTTATAATCAGCAAAGAGGAAAAGCAGCTATAACCCCAATCCAGAAATAATACTTTATTTGCATGGTTTTTGTCTTATTTGGATGGCAAATAATGTATCAGACTTTCCCGTTCACCCAAACCTATTTCTAGGTTCTCACCATTATGCTGGAATTTTTACCTATCATGTTGGGGAGTCCCCAGTCCTATTAGAGAGATACTTGTCCTGTTAATTAAAAGGGTCCTCCCAACTTGGTCATCTGCATTGGCTAAAAGTCATAAGAGAAAAATATGCCATCATCTTTCTCTTCAGTATTGCCTTAGGTAAGGAGGCAACTTATATGCAAAGTAGGACATGTTGTCAGATAAAGGGACAGTAGTGATAGAATAATGCATAACAGTAAGTAAGATGGTAAACTTAGGCTCTTTTGGAAAATGGGGATATATGGTTATTGAAGAAAGACAAGATCCTGCAGAAAAACGAGCACCCAAACACTGTATTTAAGAGGAAAAAGCCTTTGTTCAGCTGGCGGAGCTATGGCAAATCTAAAATTCTCAAAATGGCCACACTCCCCAACTGGCTTGGTCTTTCCCTTTTTATCTTCAGTCAAAAAGTTTCAGCCCACGGGTACCTTTCTCACTGGTCAGTTTGAATCAAGCAGGAGAAGCTGCCCCAGCCCCCACAGAACTATAGGATTTCACAGAAATGGAAATTCCCAGGTCCCAGGAAGTTAAGTCTATAAATTCCTAAGAGCTGAGTCACCATGGAAGGGACCCTGCAGGTGTATCCTTGGAGTCTCCTTGAGAAGACCTCTGTTCTCCAAGAGCTCACCCTTCCTGGATGTCCTCTTGTGGTCAACTTAAGGATGCCATTCCTAGAGCTGGGACAGCCAGTTTGTCTCCAGTTCCCTGACCCTCCTCAGGGCCAGACTTCCATTTCAGGTTGCTGCCCTCTAGACTGGCCAGGCTGACCCCAAGGAGAGGAATTTCACTCTGATATTAGTAGAAACCCTGCTGAGAAAAAATCCCACTTAAAATTGACCCATTCTGCTTCTTGTCCCTCCATGTTGGTGTTGATCTGTGACAAGGAAAAGGATCCAAACTTGCTCTCTCTGTCTCAATTCCTGACCCCTTCAAAACTTGAAAATGTGGACTATCTCACACTTCTCCATCCCTATGGCTTTTGCTATATCACCTGGAAGGAAAATTAGTTGTTAATTGATCATCTGTGTAATAGACCCTGTGACAGCAGATAGCAAAAAAAATAAAAATAAAAATAAAAAATTCTAATGGGCTGAGGGTATGACTCTGAAATTTGAAAAAACACTGTAGCTGTTTCCAGCATCTCCCATCCCCCAACATGTGTCTCTTGAGAACCACTGTCCGTGGGTCCCTGGTAGCTTGTGCTACCAGGATCAGTTGACAAAGATGAATTCTAAGGAAGAATTTTTTCTATTTTAATCTTATATAGTATAAATGAGTCTGTGTAAACTTGCTTTTGTTTGAAGCTGGATGCTGAATGGACCAAGTCACATAGGAAAGAAATTTTTGAGTCTGGTCATTAATGCACATTTAGTCCCTATGATAGCTGCTCATAAAATAATTCACTAGTATGACTCATTTTTGTCAATAGTCTACACTAGAGTTTTGTTGTACCTCTTATTTCTAGACAGACTGCCACTATAAAGGAAGCTGTCCTGCTTTCCTAATCATCTTTCCCTGGCAAGTTGCTTACAATTTTCTTTGGCAAAATAAAGTAGCAAACAAAACTGATCAACTCATTGATGGATATGTAGAGAAATAGATGAGTGAATAGACACATGATTAAACAAGAACAGTAAAATCTTAGTATAGAATTTAGATGGTGGGTAAATGAGAGTCTGTTGTAAAATTCTTCCAACTTTTCTGAATGTTTGAAAGTTTATAAAATAAAATATTACAGAATGATTACTTATTGTTTTCAATAAAAATTATGAGGCAAAGGGAAAGGAATGTTTGTTATGCTGTCCTCTAACTCCACAAGAGTCACTAAAAGTAGAAAGAACAAAATTTCCAAGTGAAAAACCCAGCACTAGCTCTGAGGCTTTCATACCTGCCACAGACCGTGTATCCCAGCTGGGCACGTGGGAGTCAAGAACTGACCTTGGACATCTTAGTCTCCTTGGAGGATGCACATTCCCTCTTTCCCACAAAGAGTATTAAGATCCTGAAACACATAGGTAAAGATTCTTTATGTAGGGTGGTGCCTGTGGCTCAAAAGGGTAGGGCGCCTGTCCCATATGCTGGAGGTAGGTTCAAACCCAACCCTGGCCAAAAAATGGCAAAAAAAAAAAAAAAAAAAAAGATTCTTTACGTAAAGTTATAAAACTTCAGATTGCTTACATGATCTATACAGTGGTTCTCAACCTTCCTAATGCCGTGATGTGTTTCATTGTCACAAAGGGGTCGCCCACATGTTGAGAACTGCTGATCTAGCAGGTGAGAGAGAAGCATATTAAGACAAAATGAACAGAGGAAGAGGATGGATTTAGGGGGAATTATGTGGCTGGGTAATTTCTGTGTTCTGTAGCTAGATCTTTAAGCTGAGTGGTGTTCCCTGAGGTGAACGGGTTTCAAGGAGAGAAGGGAGGCAGCGAGTGTCAGGTCAGGACAGGGAGTTCCAACTGAAAGGGACTTGTGGGTTTCACCGAGATGGGCCCTCAGGTGTGTAAAGCCTTGAGTGGCCACTGCGGATCACCCTCATCCCACTGTCCTCACTCTTCATTCTCAGTACTCTCCTACTGAGAGTAGCCACCCTGATTAAAAAATGAATAAAATGATGAGGACTACCCAAAAAGTAAAAGAGAAAATTAAAGAATACGAATAAAGCTAAGAAATATTAATGTAAAACAGATAAAAACCATGTATTGCAAGATTATTCAAAGAGACCCAGGAATACTTTATGAAATACTGTTTCACATGCTCAAAGAGCTCTGGTTAACATATTTTATCAAAAACAAGAGCTCTAAGAAGTATAAAAGCTCAAATAAAAAGTAATAGCATATCAAAACACAAAAGCATTAGAAATAAGCCATATTAAAAATAACAAAAAGGAGAATAAGTTGGACTAAAATTAAATAAAGACTAAGGAGATAATCTTGAGAAAAATCTTAACAATATAAAAAAAAATCCAGCAAAGACAAATCATTCTAGATTAGGCAATATTAGTAAAAAGCTATCAAATGCATGTATATAATTGATAATGCCAAGAACAAGCAAAGGAGAAAAAAATTGTAAGCATAGAATGAGAAAATATGAATTGAAGAAAAGATCCTTTCTGTAAGAAAAAATATAGTCTGGCCAGAAAAAGTCATATACATTTGAATAGCAAGGTATTATAATATTGAATTTTATTAAACTGCAAAGATAATGAAAAAATTATTATTTTTTTTGAGACAGAGCTTCAAGCTGTCAGCCTGGGTAGAGTGCTGTGGCATCATAGCTCACAGCAACCTCCAACTCCTGGGCTCAAGTGAGTCTCCTGCCTCCACCTCCCAAGTTGCTGGGACCACAGGTGCCCGCCACAAGGCCCGGCTATTTTTTGGTTGCAGCCATCATCGTTGTTTGGCGGGCCTGGGCTGGATTTGAACCCACCAGCTCAGGTGTACGTGGCTAGCGCCTTAGCCGCTTGAGCCACAGGCACCAAGCCGAAAAAAGTATTTTTGTATAAGCAGAAAAAGTAAGTTAGATGTTACACTTGATGCTTGATATTTGATGCCCAGAGATAATTGCTCAATGTCTACAAGGTTGAAGGGAAATAAATTATGATGAAAGAAGATACTGCTCCCCCTGGTTTTAGATATAAAGTCAAAGAACACATCATCTTGAGTACACAAGAACTAAGAGGGTAGAGAGTACTCTTGTACTATTCTTGGAGATGAGAGCAGGGGAAACAGGATATGAAATTCAGCTCACCAACTGAACCAGAATCTTGAAAATAAAGAGATAAGAAAGGTAAAAAGATAGTGTCACACAATAAGTATTTTTAAATACAGAAAGGAGATATTACAACAAAGGGTATGATAGTTACAAATTGAATACAAACATTTTAAACCTTGACAGTAAAATAATAATAATAATAATAACACAACTACCAAAATGAAGTGGTGGAGATAAAATTCAAGGTGTAGTGTGCTAGCTCCTGCATCCCTCATAGCAGGAATAAGGACATATTTTTGACTGTCGAAATATTTCGTTTTAAAAAACACACAATGACTCCAACTTTTAAAAAACTTTAATAGTCTTTGTTCTTCTTTGTTGAATTAGAAAGAGATGTTTTAGAAAACAAAGTTCCTGTGCTATGGAAGCATCAGGGGAAGTTCACTGAGTCCTTCAATTTAACTTTTTTTATCACTTGAATTCGTTCAATCATTTTCCTCTGAATGAGCCTAGAGTTGTATCAAATGCTGTTTACCAGAGAGCAGCCGTGGTTATTCCTGAGTTTGGGGGAATTATCACTTTTTTTATATTTTACTTCTCAAAATTGATTTTTTAAAGTATATGTGATTTAAAAAAAAATTGTCATATTGTTTGACGGGAACACCTCTGTCTTGCGTTAAAATCATTGTCATATTGTTTGACGTGAACACCTCTGTCTTGCGTTACCCTTAAAGTCGTTCTTTGCCTTTGTTAATTCTCTGATCTTTTTCTCTGCCGGCCGCTCACTTGTGTGTGACCAGTTGCTTTGCATGGATGGTCCTCTGTGTGAGCCACTCAGAGGGCGAAATCACTAGAGCGATCACTGCCGTTTAGTGGGTAGCTGAGACGCAAATTGACTGGTTTCCTGAGAAACTGAGAAAACCTCTGAAAAAACTATGAGAAGTGGTGTATCTTGTCACTGCTGATATTAACAGAGGCTTTGTTTCTTTGTTTCTTTGTTTTTAATTTTAAGGTCTTGTCTTTCCTTAGAACAGAGAGTGTTGTTCTTGCTGAGGTCCGAGCTGGAGTTCAGGAGAGCTGCTGAGAAGGCTGGGTCAGAGTCCCCTCCTGTGACGAGCTGGGGTTTAAAGCCTGATTCAGAGGGGTTATGAATTAGTTACGTTTTCACATGATGACCTTCTCACCACTGTATTTGTATAACTTTGATGTTAGTGGATTGGTTTCTGTTGTTAAGGTGTAAAAATGTGTTACCGGGAGGTAATTACTGTAAAGCTATTTAATTATTGATTTTCCCAACATAGCCGGGTTGACATTTTGCAGATACAGTGAAGGAAAAGATAGGCACTAACAGAATGAGAAGGAAATAAACGCACATTTTAAAAAGACACATAATTCGTTTTATACGTAATAGATACCCAGTCATTATTCAGGAAGTGTGACTGCTTTCTTCATCAATGACATTAACTATCCAAATTGAAATGACAGAACTATAATATGTTAGGATATTACGAGAGTATTTAGAACCGTAGCCTTGACGTAAGGATACATAAAACTTCATGTTTACCAATATCTTTTTTTTGTAGTCTCTCTCTTCATTACCCTTTATCAAAAGCACATTTTGTTTTGAAGTATTTATACTGGCTTATGCTTCATTCTTCACTTAGAGAAACATTTTTGCTTTGCATATTTGTCTAATAGTTATAAATAAATGCAGCTACTTTTCCCCTTGAAATGGACGACTTTGCATTTTAGGCTGAATGAAAAAGAGCAACTCAGGACTTCAACAGAATTCTCAGCCGTGCTGAGTCCTTGTTTTGCATTTGGGCATATCTGCCTTTCTGATTTCTAACCACAGTGAACAAGCATCTGACTACATGGTAATGAGCCCTTAAAATGACAAAAGGAAGTGCTTACGAATCCAAAGGAATTTCGGCTTCTAAAGAACTCTCTTTAGATTGCCTTCAGAGTCAGTCCAGACCCCTTAGAAACAATGCCTCATTTAATCACAGAGGCACATGATTTTTAACATCATATGATCAAGCTGGTCAACCACCACATCGGGCAAGCTTTGTTTGAAACAGTATTTGGCTGCTTTTCTTATATTACAACATGAATACAAAGGAAAAGGATTCGTCACCATTTGGATAATTAGAGAATATAACAGAGATTCTAAAATGAGTTCTCAAAGTGAACTTTCAGAAATATCTTGAGCCATAATAGGCTACTGAGCATCAGAGAAGAAAGTCAGAAAAACTGAAGGAACAAAGAAATCTGCAGAACAAAAGAAGGAGACACAAAGACAAAAATAATGGATTAAAAAATGGAAAAAGCATTTCCAAGGTGGTTAATAACTAAATACTTTTGTGGAAACAACATAACAAAGGCAAAAAATAAGTGCATGACATTGAAAATGATATCAAAGAAAAGTTCTTTTAGAAATTGAAAGAACAATGATATAGTACCTTATAAATTGCATATTTTCGCTGTACAAAAATACATTTAACAATTCTTAAATTTTAGGGGTCAAAAAATTAACAAAAGGAGATGAAATTCAAGATGGTAAATAACTACAAAAATTATTTGGAAAATTATTAAAAAGCTGTAGCAAAAAGAAATTTCCAGAATCAAAATAATTTTCTAAACTTTCAAAAAAACTAATTTATAATTACATATATATAATATGTAAGCTTCCAAATCCTTTGTACAAAGACAATATTACATCTAAACAGAAATTTGATCAAGATGATAAAATTTAATACTTTTATTGCCATCTTAATATAATATAAAGATATTAAATATTATCAAACACAATGGTGGTACATTAACATCATTGTTTATCATTAACCAAGAATTTGCATTTCTCAAACAAATAATCGGCATCAAGTTGAATGCTAAAACATTAAAAGGTCTATATTCATATCAAGATTAAGTTAGTAATGCCCACTATCCTCACTATTAACATTATTGTAGAAATAACACAGGCAATGGAATATGGGCAATGGAAATTAAAGGTGGTAAGTATTGGTGAGAAAGAGACAAAAATTGTTAGTCTCTGTTTATGTAATTGCAAATCCTAAAAAATGAACTAAAATGTTTACAAAATAATATAAAAAAGTAATCAGTAGGGCAGCACCTGTGGCTTAAAGGAGTAGGGCACTAGCCCCATATGCGGGATGGTGGTGGGTTCAAACCCAGCCCCAGCCAAAAAACAACAACAAAAAAGTAACCAGTAATAAAATCATTAGCTTTAATTTTTCATTTTCTCTCTTTGGTCAGTTTAACTACATAGAAAATATGTGTATCAAATTACTTGTATGAGTTTTTGAAAGTATTATTTTAACATTTTATTCCTTCCATCTTTCTGATTGACTCATTATTTTTAACCCTGTGGATGTATGTTTGTGTTCTGCTTTTTAATTTTTATTCTTTACTTTTTTTAAATTCTTAGACCTACCTAATTAATTCCATTATTTTTCTTCCTTTAATTTTTTTCTTTTCACCTTCCCTTTGATCTTCATAGATATATTCAATTTTTCTCACTTCTTCACTTGAATTCTCAATAATCTCTCCTTTGACAAGCCATTTCTGGAACTCGATATTTGGAGATTACTTTAGAATTAATGTTCTGGTTTTCAGAACATTTTAAATAGTAGAAATATTCCTTTGTTTGTACTTTCACTGTGTAATATAAGAAAATAGTTAAGCTTGTCTAAACAAAGCTTAGCTGATACATACTGGTCAACCAGGCTAGGCCATATCAATCTGTGTCGAAAATCGGTGTCACTCTGAAGTAAAGGATACATTGTCTTTTGGGGGCAATTCCAAACAAATAATATGTTCAAAACATGTTCTTCACAAAGTCTGTCCATTTTCTCTTCAGGAGTTAGCATTTAGATATGTAAGGACTGTGTGTGTGTGAATGTGTATGTATAATTTTTAAAAATTCATTGCAAATATTAGAATCAGATAACACACACAGAAGATGATATAAAAGGTGGTAGCTTTCTAGCAGGGTGTTGTGGTGGGTGCCTGTGGTCCCGAGTACTTGGGAGGCTGAGGCAAGAGAATTACTTAAGTCCAAGAGTTTGAGGTTGTGAGGCCACAGCACTCTACTGAGGGTGACGTAGTGAGACTCTGTCTCAAAAAAATGTTGGTAGCTTTCTATACCACTAAAAAGTAGTTAGAAAATACAATAAGAGAAAGAAAATACTTACTATAGTAACCCAAAAGTGAAATACCTAACATTAAAGTTAACTAGAAACGTGAAGGACCTTTGTGAAGGAAACTTGATGTTGTCATGTAAACATATAAAATAAGTCTTCGGTAAAATCTGAGATGCAGGTATTCTTTTATAAGAAGCCACAATAATGTACATTGATAAAACTGACCAAACTCGGTTTATTAAATGATAAATTCACTGTCTTTAACATTTTGTAGAAATTTATTTCTATACTCAACAAAATAACCTGCCTCGAGAAAATGGCCAAGTTGTTAAAAAGGAAGTACAAGTGGCCAACAATAATGTAAGTCAACCATCTTCATCCTCATAATTTAATTAAATTCATCATGAAACACAAATGTGAAAAATGACTTTGAAATGTTTTAAAAAGAAGAAGAAATCAGTATAAAAACAGCCAATGAAGTTGTGCTAACATATATTGCTTGACCCAGGAAATGAGGAGTAGATTATGGAAGAATGTCCCCAGGTTCTTCAGATCCAGGAGGCAATGGTGGCATTCAGATCTCTGGGAAAAGAGAGCTTAGTCACTAAACAGTTTTGGGACCAGGGATTAACTCTATCAAAAAACAAAAACTGAATTCTGGTCTCATTTGTTTTGCCAAAGTAAATTATGGAAAGTAAAAATTAAACTATGAAAGTTTGAGGAAAAACATGAGTGAATTTATGTAGAACTTTGCAATTAGTGAAAGGTCTTTCCATTTGGGACACAGTACACAGAGCAGAAAGGGGAAAATATTAACACATCTACTACATTTATGACCAACTTAAAAGAAACCCTGAACTAATGGAAAAATACAATATAAATGTGGCAGGTCAAGACTAATTTTCTTCATTTACAAAAATGTACATGAATCAATTAAGGACAAAATGTGCTTCACCCAAGAGAAAATGCACAAGTTGCTGAAAAGGAGATACAGATGGCTAGGAAAAGATGACCATCATTGTCCTCAAAATTAAAGAAATGCAAATCAAACAATAAGGAGACGTTGTATTTTAATCAAATTGATAACAGTTTAAATAAGTTAATATCCAGTATCAGTGGGGTTCCAAAAAAAGAATAGGTAAATTGTTGTTGGGGGTATAAATTCATACAAACTCTTTGTCATATACACTGAAATATAAAATGTGAATTTTCTGTAACTTAGAATTAATTACCGAGGCTAGGTATTCATTCACTAATATTCTCATACATTTTCTGAGATGCAGCAGCAAGAATGTTCACTGCCTGTGGCTCAAAGGAGTAGGGTGCCAGCCCCATATACTGAGGGTGGCAGGTTGGAACCCCACCCCTGCCAAACTGCAACAAAAAATAATTGCGCGTTGTGGCAGGTGCCTGTAGTCCCAGCTACTTGGGAGACTGAGGCAAGAGAATCACCAAGAGCTGGAGGTTGCTGTCAGCTGTGATGTCACAGCACTCTACCAAGGGCAATAAAGTGAGACTCTGTCTCTAAAAAAAAAATCTTTTTCATATTTATTTCTCCTAGATACATCCTTGTGCCCGTTTGAACTCAAAATTGGCTTGGATGGCACTCCAAAAAGTGAAACTATTTTAAGAACATTTGGATTTACATCCTTTTATAAATCCAAGTTATGGCCAAATTAATATAAAAGATAATGAAAGAACAAAAGAGCCATTGCTGTGTTTCCTTAGATAGGAAGGACAAATGTCCAGCATATGACCACTGTAATGTCAGATGACAGAAGAGAGCGGCCTCCCCCTGAGGGAGACTGGGGTGCTAGGATATACTAGCCTATCTGTATTTTTGTCTTGCTTCTTCTTGATCTAAACTGTATAAACACTGAGAGCAATGACAACAACAAAAAATTCATGATCCAATTCTATCTCATGCCCCCTCCATTCTTTAAAAGTCAGGCCATACGTCCACATCCTTCTTTTGGTATTTTCTATTTTTATTTTTTGGGTTTCTTTTTAACTTATTCAGTGTTCATTATATTGTCTCTCTAAGGAATATTGAGTAACATATGAGAACAAATATGAAATAGCTAAAAATTTAAATTCCTGTCTTGCCAACCCTCATATCTTCATTTGGGCCAGAAAAGCTGAGCAAACAGGCATTGCACTAGACCGTGTCCGCAGCAAAGCGAGCTGTGGTCGGGTTACCGAGGGAATGGATTCTCGTGTTTTGTTTTCCGTACCAAGACCATTTTCCCCCTTTCCCCTAAAGATTAAATCTGGTGGCTCATTAGCCATTCTGGCTGATCTCAGTTTCCGCTGTGCGTGCTCTTGTCTCCCCAGCCCCACACTCCAGGGGTCTGATAGAACAAGGTTAATACTCAGAATCACGGTCAGGAGCAAATTGATTGCAGCAGAGGATGTAAAGCTTGCCTGTCACCATCTCCTTATGGTCTCAAGTTAAGCAGGCCGTTTGCAACAACTGAAGGTTGGAAAGCGTCTTTTTTTTCATGGATATCTGTAACAGAGAATGCTGTTTCTCTCAAACCATATGCCACCTATGCCTATTGGCTATGATGAGACAGAGCAAAAGATACACCACTGAAAACAATCGAACCCCGTGGCTAGTTTCTGCGAGTGGTAGATAAATTGGTATCTCCCTCGTTCCTCCCCGCCCCACCAGTCTGCCAGCATTTAATGTAACACACACTTGACAAGCATTCACTTCTTATATTAGGTAGATACTAAGAAAAGGTCTTCTTCTTGCACAATTCTAGAAGTTGTCATTCATACAGATTTTGATCCGAATAATACTCCCAGGGAGCTGTTCCATTACAAGATTCACAGCCACTCAGGGCACTAAGCTAGGTTGTGGGGAGGCATCGTGCTGAGTCGTAAGACATTTGTGCCCTTGTAGAGCTCAGAACTGGGGGAAGGAGTGGGGTTAAAGAGGCACAGCCATAGCGTACTGTAATCCGTAGCTGACTTGTATTTACGTTGTTGTGGCTACCTGAACAAAGGGGTCCAGGATCAGGATAAGGGGAGTGATGAATTTTGCTTGGGGTGGGACGCAGAAGTCAAGAAAGACTTCAAAGCAAAGATGACATTTGATTTGAGCATGTCGGAATGAGTCACACTTTGACCCGAGGGAAGTGGGAGGGCGGGGCATGGTATAGTCTGGAACAACAAGAAGGTCACTGTTGCCCACAATTGTCCTGAGTGAATGCCAGCCGAGAATAATTTAAACACTTTCTCTTGTAATTTGAAGGATACAAACCATGTCTTCTCTCTCAGTGAAAGGCCATTCTTCTCCAAATTGTTTAATCTGCAGTCTCATTTATTAAGATATGTGTGGCTTGCTTGGGGAGTCTGAGTAATCACTGACATTGTATAGAGGATACATTTGCATGACATTCTAAGAATGCCAAGTTGTCTTTCAAAACTGAATATAGAGAAAAGGCTCACCAGCGCCTGGGCTGTCTCTGAGCACCGACTGTGGGAACATCGCTGGTGCATTTGCTGTGTGGTGTGCACACATTTCAATCAACCCCAAAGGCCTCCTGTCCACAAAAGGCTGCGCAGCCTCACCTCTCACTCCTAATGCCACATTAGCATTTCCATTCTCGTGCTCTGTGGTCAGAAGAGGCTGGGAGATCTTCAGAGAGACATTTCTCAACTTGTAGATACAAAAGAGGTGTTTTGAGCCCTCCAAAGGCATTTCAATGAGGGGGAGTCTGTTAAAAGACTTAACAGACAGATTGGACCCCAACACCTCCAGAGACTGAAAGAGGAGCAATTTGGAAAAGCAGAACATAGGTGTTCACAGAAGGAGGTAATAATAAGGAATTTACAAAACAGAATATGCACACACGCTGCCTTACCTGAGCAATTTTCTGCAGTGATGTTGACAGTAAGAAGCCCTGGTTAGTAATCAAGGCATCTTTCCTTTCTAATCTTTGTGGCTGCACTTCTTGATAAGGGGCAAGGCAGGTGGAAACACTTTAAGGCTCAAGCTAACATTCATTGAGCCATCCAAGTTAAATGTTTTCTAGTTTGTTTACCATGAAAACCATTTTAGGAATATTTTCCTTTCCATCTATACATTTACTTCAAGACTATGCCTTTCAAAGACTTTGTACGTAACATCATAATAAATGGTTTAGAGTATGCAATTAAATAAAAGAGTTATTTAATAGTATTAGTGATTGGACAAGTAGGATCTTCAACCAGTTTTCCTGGATTGATATGCCTGGTATGCCAACAAGAAGTCACCTCTCTTAATTTGCCTTATTCTCCCCCATCTGAGAAATGGGATTATGGTCAAAATTATATGAGGTCATGTCTACCAAATGACAGGTACTTGTAAATGCTCGATAATACTCAGATAGAATTATCATGTCCCCAAAGTTTCTTTAGTGTCATATGCAGACAACTACAACTTCTAAATAACATGAAATAATTACTTTTAGAAGAGTGAACTGCTGTGATCCCAGCCCAAAGCAAGCAACCTCGGTCTTTCACACATCTTACAGTGTCCCTTCAAGGACAGTTCATGTTCTTATATATATATTTCTAATATTGACAAAAATTTATGGATTTGAATGGCTATTATATGAATTAGAAACATGTTTGATTGCAACTAACAGGGCCTAAATAATTGGGGTTTGTCTTTGTTTGTTTGTTTGGTGTATTGAGTAGGAGGTTCATGTCCTTGGTTTAGCAGCTCATAACTATCCCAGAGGAACCAGCTATTTCCATCATTTTCTTCTAGCAACACAGACTTACAGGCATCTACCTTAGGCTAGTTACCCCACCATCACAAAGTAGCTATGACGTCCAGGCCTCCTAGCATCACATGCCAAAAGAAGGAGTGAAGGGCCATCACCAAATGATCCCTTGTTTTCATACTGAAGCAAAAGCTTCCCAGGAAGTTCCTCCCGCAGAGTTCTTCTTACATCCCCTTGTCTGGAACTGTCATTTAGCCACACATAATCTGGAAGAGCAGGTAAGAGGCTTGTCCTAGGTAGACTAATCATAATCTATCAGCTAGGTCTAGGGATAATGTAACCTCAAAAAAAAAAAAAAAAACTTTACTGGTCCCACCCCAGTATTTCTGATTCAGTAGGACTGGGGTAAAGCTCAAGAATTTACATTTCTAACAAGTTCCCAAATGATTCTGAAGTTGCTGGTCTGGAGACCACACTCTGTATGAAGTCACAAACTTTTTCTGTAAAGGGTTATGTAGTATATTTAATGCTTTGTAAGTTATACAGTCTTTGCCACAAATTGTAGCACGAAAGCAACCATATATGTTACATGAATGAATGAGCAGGGCTGTGTTGGGTAACACTTACTTACAAAAATAGATGTGCATTGGTTTTGGAAGAGAGGATGACAGGCATGAATATTGGGTATTGTTTTAGTCACGGCAGTAAAGAGAATCATCTTATGTTGATGAATTCAGTACATTTGGAGGAGCACAGTGGGGATGATGCTTTCCTGTCCCACAATATCTGGGGCTTTGGGTTGGAAAATCTAAGTATCTAGGGTTGAAGAGGGTGTCTTTTCCCCAATGTATGTATTTGGTACCTTTGTGGAAAATCAGTTGGCTATAAATATGTAGATTTGCTCTGGGATTCTCTATTCTGTCTCATTGGACCATGTGCCCGTTTTTATACCGACCCTATGATGGTGTAGTTACTATATATTTATAGCATATTTTGAAATCAGGTGGCATAATGCCTCCAGCTTTGTTCTTTTTGCTGAGGATCAACTTGATATTTGAGTGTTTTGTGGTTCCTTATGACTTTTAGAATTGGTTTTTTTTTTTTCTATTTCTTTGAAGAATTTCATTGGTAGTTTGATGGTGATTGCATTGCATCCATAGATTTCTTTTTTTTATTAAATGATAGCTGTGTACATTAATGCAATCATGGGGTACAGTGTGGTGTTTTCATATACAATTGAAATACTTTCATCAAACTAGTTAACATAGCCTTCATGTCATTTTCTTAGTCATTGTGTTAAGACATTTATATTCTACTCTTAGAAAGATTCACTGGTACCCTTGTAAGATAAACCATAGAGCGATCCCTCCAATCCCCTCCCTCCACCCATTCCCCCTCCCTTCCCCCTTCCCCACATTCTTAGGCTATAATTAGGTTATAGCTTTCATATGAAAGCTATAAATTAGTTTCATAATAGGGCTGCATCCATAGATTTCTTGGGGGTAGCGTGGTTACTTTACATTAATAATTCTTCTGATCTGTGCGCATGGGATGTCTTTCCATTTGATGTGTCCTCTTTAATTTCTTGCATCAACATTTTGGTGTTTTTGTGGTAGAGGTCTTTCATCACCTTGGTTAAATTTATTCTTGGGTATTTTTATTTTTTGTAGTTATTTTAAATGGGATTACTTTCTTGCTTTACTTTAAAGCTCATTCACTATCAATGTATAAAAACAATTGATTTTTTATGTTGATTTTATATCCTGCAACTTTACTAAATTCATTTCTGAGTTCTAAGACTTTTGGTGGAATCTTTAGATTTTTCCAAATAGAAGATCATGTTCTCTGCAAAGGCAGACAATTTGACTTCCTGTTTTCAAATTTGGACGCTTTTTTTTTTCCTCTCTCTCTCTCTTTCCTGACTGCTCTAGCTAGGACTTCCAGTACTATGTTGAATAAAAGTGGCGAAAATAACAATCCCACTTCTTAGAGGAAAGACTTTCAGCTTTTCCTCATTAAGCGTGAGGTTAGCTGTGAGGTTGTCATATACAGCCTTTATTACATTGAGGTGTATTCCGTCTCTGCCTAATTTGTCTAGAGTTTTTGGTTCTATGAAGAGATGTTGATTTTTTTTTTTTTTTTGAGACGGAGCCTCAAGCTGTCCCCCTGGGTAGGGTGCCCTGGCATCACAGCTCACAGCAACCTCCAACTCCTGGGCTCAAGCGAGTCTCCTGCCTCCTACTCTCCCAAGTAGCTGGGACCACAGGCACCCACCACAACGGCTGGCCATTTTTTGGTTGCAGCCATCGTTGTTGTTTGGCGGGCCTGGGCTGGGGATTTGAACCCGCCACCTTAGGTGTATGTGGCTGGTGTCTTAGCCGCTTGAGCCATGGGTGCTGAGCCAGAGATGCTGAATTTTATTAAATGTTTTATCTGCATCTATGGAGATGATCATATGATTTTTGTTCTTCATGCTATTGATGTGATATATCACATTTATTGCTTTTCACGTGTCCAACCATTCTTGCATCCTTGGGATAAATCTCATTTAACCATGGTATACTCAGATTTTAAATAAATAACCTAATCATGCTTCTCAAGGAACTAGAAAAGCAAAAAAAAAAAACCTAAAATTCATAGAGGGAGAGAAATAATAAATGAAATAAAGACAAAAAATTATAAAGAATCAACAAAAATAAAAATTGTTTTTTAAAAGATAAATACAATTGATAAACTGCTACTTAGACTAACTGAGAAAAAAAGGAGAGAGGACCCAAACAAATAAAATCAGAAACTACCTGGAAAAGGGAGACATTCCCAATGATAACACAGAAGATAATTAGAGGTTATTATTGGAAGACCTAGAGGAAATAGATAAATCCCTAGACACATTCAACCAACCAAGATTGAACCAGGAAGAAATAGAAAATCTGAACATGCAGTAACAAGTAACAAGATTGAATCAGGAATAAAGTCTCCCAACACAGAAAGGCCCAGAATCAGAAGCGTTTATAGCTGAATTGTACCAACCTTATAAAGAAAAACTAATACCAATTTTTCTCAAATTATTTTTAAAAATTGAAGAGGAGGGAATTCCTCTTAACACATTCTGTGTGGCCAACATTACCCTGATACCAAAACCAGACCAGGACACACACAGCACATAGAAAGCTGCGGGCTGGTGTTTCTGATGAGCATAGAGGCACAGATCCTCAGCAAAATACCAGCAAATGAATCCAACACATTGAAAAGGAACACTTTAGACGGCTTTAAATAAAACAGAGATTCTTCTCAGGTAGCCACCCTAGTGGAGAGACGCATTAATTTGAATCTTGAAGAAGAGGATGGATGAAAAGGAAGGGAAAGTGAGCTTCAGGCAAGAAGTGCCTGGTGACTCAGGAGTGGGACTCCAGATTTCACTGGAGTTGGGGACAGATCAGAAGCAAAGCATGTTTGCTGAGAAGAGGAAACAGTATTAAAAGGTAGTGGGGGTGGCTGTGTTGAAGGGCCTACTTTGTAACGTCTAATCATTTAGTAATTTCTCACGGAGCGGTATCTGGGATGATGTAGCCTCCTTCTCCACGTCTCCTTCTCTCTTCTAGGAGGTTTCTGCCCTGGTGAGTTCAGGGTTGCTTGTCCTTCCAGTTACAGCAGTCATGACAAAGGAGAGACCAGGCTCTTCAACACAACTCAGTTACCCCAGTCCCTTATACTGAACTCTGACATAGCACTAGAAACAGGGAGGAAAAACAACAATGGCAACAACGAAATTCAAGTAAAAAGCCAAAGATAAATTGTCCTTAAGTATATACTTTGATTATTTTTAAATGCTCTCCCACTATTTCTTTTTTTTCTTTTTTCTTTTTTTGCAGTTTTTGGCTGGGGCTGGGTTTGAACCCGCTACCTCTGGTATATGGGTCCAGTGCCCTACTCCTTTGAGCCACAGGCGCTGCCCCCGCCCCATTATTTCTTTAAACTATGTCTTCTTAGTATTAAGCCAAAAGTTGTTTTTGGTTTAGAAGATTTTAAATTCCAAAAGAAATGTCAACCTCCTTTGAGAATTCTAGAATACATGTTTGCATCTAATTTAATGCATCTAGCTATCCTAGTCTAATGAATTTGGTATTTCCCCAACTCAACGTTTGGCTTTTGAAAAAGTGGCTGGAAACCATGACCTTGAGAAGTTCTATTTCATCAGGTCAGGTCTTACTTATATATTTCTTGAAGTTGGCATTTGATACATGGAATTATTATGAGCTGTGTTATGACCACATCTTTGGACGGTTTTTAATTTGCAGAGTCCCAAAAACTGGCATGGTCAATGAATCAATATAAATTCTGTCCTTATGTATGTGAAAAATCCTTATACTGTGTTTTAAAAGTGCTCTAATAGTATGCCACTTAATACTTCAGAGTCAAAAAAAGTCTATTACAATCCTATAAATCACTGACCTCTCTAGTTCTAAATAACCTCTCTAGTTCTAATTTGAATAACATTTGATAGCACATCTGTCTATGAAATGTGAAATTCTTTCAAAAGATTGCCAGATGACATTGTTATAAAAACTTACTTTAGAGCATGTGTGTTGTCAAAAAGTCACTGAGATATGCGAAGAAAGTTTTCTTTAGAGTTGAGAGATGGGTTGGTAACAAGTAGTCCCAGTCTTCTTTCTCAAGTACACTCAGAAAATTAGTACTTGGATCCAAACTAATGTCTCAAGAACTATCTGAGCAATTTTCCATGAGTCTCCTAATTTAGAGAGTACCCTTTCCTTTTTAAACACAGTATTGTCTACCTTTTTATTGTATATAACGTTTATCTTAAAAGTCAAGTCAGGCTTGAAAAGGCTTAAAAGTCAAGAGGCTGTCAAAGAAGCCGAACACATAGACATTAGCTTCAGCGAACAGAGCCATGCTGCAATGTGGTGCTTCTGGAGATACTAATATTAATAGCAATGCTATTAACAATTAATGCCTAACAAATAGTTACCATGTTATGTACTGCTATAGACAATATCTCATTTACACCTTGCACCAACCCTATGATACATTACTATCACTGCCATTTTACAGATGAAGAAACCATAGCTACAAAGATCTTGCCTTTATACAATGCATCCTAGCAAATGGTAGAGCTGGGATCCCCATCTCTTCAAAGGTGATGTTCTTCCCAAACTATAGTTTTATTTACAGAATAATATGTCAAAATTAAATTACTAAATGGTAGTAAAATAAACACATGAATATGGTACTGTGCTCAGGTAGTATCCAATGAACAGATTGGATTAGCTCTGGAGGAAGTAAGTTTTGATTAGAGTTGGGGAAGCCATTTTAGGGCTGTAAAAATGACAGAAAGAACATCTGCAGGGCATCTCCTTTATGAGAAGGGCATGTTCTACTATGAATTGGAGAGTAAACATACTAGACTAGCTTGAAAGAAAAGTTTAGCTAAAATGGGATTGAGAGCAGTAGTCTAACTGAGGATCTTCCTCAGGGCCACTGTGTATAGTTGCCCAGGCTGTTGACTTCACAAAGGCACACAGCTCAGAGTATAATAGTGAGTGGGACTCTACCAAGCTGGGCATCTAGGTCTGAGACTGCCTGCCTGGAGAAAGATGTCAATTCTCACCTATATCTCCTTGGCTCTTGTACATCTCACGTATACCAGTCCAGCAGCTTTTGTCTAAAGACCTATGACTATTGGCAGAAGAGTCATCTCTCCCTATCACAGCCCATTTAGCCCATGCATGAGGGAGACAGGATACCTGGGAATTTAACACCCACCCTCTACAGCCCCACTGTGAATGACTCACAACCAGTGATCAATGGGGATTGATTCCTATATACCTCAATTTCCTACCAACCACCAGTGAAATAACTTTGAGGCATTTTCTATACCATCCCCAGAGCTCCCCAGTGAGATCATGCCATGGGTGCCCTCAGTGGTTGCCTACTGTAGAGTTCATCCTCATTGACTCCCTTCCTAACTCTCTCTCCAACTTCCCCACTGGAGCTTCCTGGGATCACATCCCAAATAAACTTACTTACACTTAAACTCCTATCTCTGAGGTCTGTTTCTGGGGAAACCCAATTTATGACAGATTGAGACTGGTTCCCCTAAAGGCAGAGTATGGGTTAGCTGCAGCCATCAGGATCAGATAAGCCCAATAACTGCAGTACAGGCAATGATACGGAATCACTGCAGGCTCTTCAGAGAGAGCTGGGTGTATTGTTGCAAGAAAATGATCCTATCTTCTATCCATCTCATGTTTTGCATCAAGAGGGAGGAGGTGGCTGTGGAGACCCTGGAGCCTGGGAAATTGAGTTTTGTCACTATTATTGCGGTTATCCATGGGCAGGTAAAGAGAGTTTGGATTAGTGGAGAGAAGGTTAAAATGAAATAAAGAATGTATCTAAGACATGTGATGCAGAATCAGTAGGGATTGATGTTGACTGAGTTGGTAATAGAGGAGTGAGGAATTGGGAGTAAGCAAAGATAACCCTCCTGGAGACCTGGGAGTATGGCAGTGCCCCCGGCAGCTTTGATCTATGTCTAATTTGTAGCCTCTGCTTGTGGGATAATAGTTATTGGTCTTGAGAATATCCTAAAGCAACCTTACAGTTCATCAAAATGGAACTCATTTCTCCAAAAGAACAGACCCTGTGAAACCTTTGGAGATACAGTCAGTATTTCATATGGGTTTATGGATTTTTCTTCAGCTCTCCAATACACATGAAATTTCTTTCTTTTTTTTGCAGTTTTTGGCTGGGGCTGGGTTTGTACCTGCTACCTCCAGTATATGGGGCTGGTGCCCTACTCCTTGAGCCACAGGCGCCACCCTATACACAAAATTTCTTATCTCTCTTTTCCTGGTACCAAAATCCTCAAACATGTCTTTTCTCTGGGAGAAGAAAAATGTAGGTTTTCCTTAACAATGGACCTTCTAATGAGTGATCAGAGCCACATTTTTAATACGTCAAAGTTAGGATATATTTAACAATTGGTGGCTTCCTCGTGATATACCAGCTAGTGGCAGCCTCATTTACACCTGCTCAATGAAAATACTGACGTGTCCCTTCCAGACAGTAGTCTCACTTTGCACAGCTCTTTAAGCCATTTAACACCTCTCAAGTGTCTGGAAGCTAATAGTATGTTCTTTACACATGGATTCCCCTAACTTTTACAGCTGCCCAGAAATTTTGTTTGTTTATTATGTGTCTGTGATTATTTATTGCTAAGAAAAAAGCATAATGGGCTTAAATGTTGGTAAGTGAAGAAGCCTCTCACAGCTGGACTTTATATTGCTTTTCAAAGATCAGAGATCTAGGAGCTCTAAATGAATCCTTACCACCAGATAATTGTCAGTGTCTTTTACTATTTTAATTTTGCTTTTCAGCTTATTAATGAAACTTCCAATGTGGAGGAAAGGACATTCAGCCTTAAAATGATGTAATTTTGTACCATTTGAAAACTGCCAAGGACATTATATCATTATTTGAATGAGCCAGGTAAAAGAGAAATTCTATGACCTTAATTCTTTCATTTCAGATAAAGGGTTCTGAAAAAAGATATTTAGGAAATTTGCTGGAAGACCAAAAGAACAATAATCTCTTGAGATGACAGGTTTAAGCTATTTCCTCTCCACTCTAGAAATGAGCTAGCACTGGCCCCAAGTAAATGATCTACCTCTGAGTGAAGAAGACCAGGACATCATTTGGCCTGGTTTCCTCCATCCCTCCCTTCTTTCCTTCCTTCTTTTCTTTCTTTCATTTTAGACAGGGTCTTGTTCTGTTATCTGGGCTAGAGTGCAATGATATAACATCTCACTACAACCTCACACTCATGGGCTCACGTGAGCCTCCTGCCTTAGCCTCCTATGTCTCTGGGACTACAGGTGTGTACCACAGCACCCAGCTAATTTTTTATTTTTTTTGTAGAGATAGGATCTCATTTTTGCTCAGGCTGGTCTTCAATTCCTGACCTCAGTGGCCCTTCCACCGCAGCCTCCCAGAATGCTAGGATTACAGATGTGAGCCATCATACCTAGACTGGCCTTCCCCTAAGGATGTATTTCTAATATTCCATCCACGCAGACTTATGCATATTATTCTCAGAACATTTGTAATGAGAGAGAAAAATTACGTCTACCTTGATGCAACTTCTTAGTATTATCTCTTCCACTTGAAGGTACAGGTGTTCAACACTAACTCTCACCAATAACCATGCTCCTCTTAAGACAGATAGATACCAAGAATCATAGACAGGGCAATCAGGTGGAACATTGCGTCACCTCAGGCATAGGTAACGTCTACAAATTGACTTCTGTTCTCAATTCAGTCAAAGTATGATTAAGTTATTACAGTAACAATCCATTTGAGTTATCAAAGCAATGGGTAAAGTTGGCTTGAAAATCTTGATGACCAAAGCATGGCCTTCATTAGCCTATGATTTTGGCTACTGAAAAGGGCACAAGGCATCGATCATTACATGGACCATTATATGAATTTCAAAAGAAAAACCATCTTCTGAATTCACTGTACATATATTTTGTCACCTCCTTCCTACTTTAGCACACACATACACCTCTTCAAGTTAGAATATGCAAGATGAAGATATTATTATATATACAGCTGATGCCTAATTTAGTCACCACTGGCCACCTGTCTCCATGGAGCAATGGAAGTGTGGTGAGTCCAAAGTGAGATGTGTTATAAAATGTAATAGATTTCCAAAACTTAACATTAAACAACATAAATTTTATATTGATTAGAGATGAAAATGATAATATTCAGATATATTGAGTTAAATAAAATGTAAAATTAATTTCTCATGTTCCTTTTTGCTTTTATTTTTTTTACCATGGCAATTAAAAATTTAAATTGATATATTGCTAGCCTAATATTTCTATTGGACAATTCTGGAAGTAAGGAATATAAGTGCAAGGACTTTTTCCCTTGCTCACTACTTCAGACTAAAACAAAACAAAACTGAGCTTCTGAATTATAATTCATATGTTATAGCTTGGATTCACCTAAGAGCAATATGCCTATGAATCTGTTATAAAATGATGCCAATAAAGCCATCTAATTAATGAAACCAACTACTTAGCAATGTTATTTCATAAATTAAGCAGTTTTACATGTTTCTGAATACTAATATATACATAAATCTATTAAGGATATATTTTCTTACTATGAAATTAAGCATATTTTAACTTAGTATTTTATTTGCAAAAGTACATTTATTATTACTTTAGTATTTGTATTAATTTTTTCTACTAAATTTGTTTTATTAATAAAACTAGGTTTAAAAAGACACAATTATCATTTGATAGAACGTTTAAATATCTGATACAAATTGAGAAATACAGGATCTGCCCTCAGAGTAAATAACACTAATTTATAAAAAGCAACTTTGTAACATTTCAATGGTATATAATAGGTTTTTAATCAATTAGGAGGGTCATATTTCAGTATCCCTACCCTAAAGCATCAGCTTGGGTGCAAGAATTCACTTGAGAGTAGACTCATTAAACACCCAATGACTTGGCACTAGAAAGACCACAAAAAGGGCCTGACGTCATTATCAACTCCATCTGGAAGTAGCCCTTTCCCATTCAAGTTGGGAACTCTTAAAATATGTAAGCCATTATACTAAACTCTTAAAATATGTAAGCCATTATGCTAAGATATAAAAACATATATGTAAAGTCCACATCCTTTACATCCAAAGAACATAACACAGGAAGAGATACAGATTATTAAGCCAAGTAGTGCCATCACTCTCATTCAGATTAATCTACTCTTTTTCTATATAACAGCCATTTTCTACATAGCAGCCTTTCATAAATGCTTAAAAAATTAATCATATTTGTTCTCTCACTTCTACCATTTAAATCCCAAGTGTATTTCCAGTGCACTTGGAATAAAATCTTACCATAGCCAGCAAGACCCTACAGGATATGACTTGTGTTGCCGTCTCTAGTTTCCCTCCATGCCACTCTCCCTTTTCACACTCAGCTAGCTCTCCAGATGGCTGGTACTTCAGGGTCTTTGTCTGTCACCCCCTCTGCCTGGAATTTTTTCTTTAAGTTTATGAAAAACAGAAACTAGATGGAGAGTCAGCCCTCTGGATTAAGATGACCAGATTTTAACATTGGTAAAGCAGGACACCATTGACGGGGGGCGGGGCAGGGGCAGGGTGGGCACGAGGTGGGGGCGGGGCCTGAGAACAATGCAAACTTTGATAAGCAGTTCTCGATAATCACTTCTCAACAATTATTTACTATTACAGTTTAACATTATAAAATTAACAAAAATAATATAAAACTCATATCCTGGCAAAATAGCCACATGGCAGCTGAAAACCGTATATTCCCTTCCTGTTCTCCGGCTGTTCTTGCATTCTTTCCAAAAATCGGGACTTTTTTAAAGACACAGCGGGATACGGGACAAATTGTTAAAAATAGGGACTATCCCACCAAAAGCAGGACGTCTGGTCATCGTACTCTGGATACATCTGAGTTTTCTTCCCTGGCCACTGTAACTTAAGTAGCTCTTAGGACTCCTGGCAATGACTTTGTTTCTCATTTTCCTGTCTGAATTTATTTATAGTGCTAACAACTCTTTAACATTATCTTTTGCTTTAAATTTATTTAGTTGTTTATTATCTAACTCTTCTTACTAGAGTTGAGAATGCAAGTTTTATCTCTTTTATTTGATAGTCTTTCCCAGACATATAAAAGATTTTCAATAATTAATGTTAGCTGGCTGGCTGGCTGAATGAATGTGATATGTTTAATAAGTATCAAGGCAGAGGGAATTCTGGGTACTAGAGGGTAAATGTAAGTGGTACCTAACCCAGCTTGGGAGGCTGAGAAACTTTCCTGAAGGATATAATACTTTAGCTGGCAGAGGTAGAATACAATAGGTAATCAGAAGTAGTTACCCAGGCAGTCAGCAAAGGGGTTAACATTCTGGGAAATAAAACAAGGATCTGGTGGCTAGAAAAATGCTATCATGCCCAGAGAACTATAAAAAATTCAGCTGAGCTACAGCAAGAAGTGGGAGTGGGGCTAAGATATGAGGACAGGTAGCCAGGGGCTGGATGTGCCCGGCCCACCGATTCTTAAGCGGCAACTGCATGAGACGCCTGACTTGAAGTGTTACAAGCCTAAATGTCTAAACATTCTGCAAAGTGAGGTATGCTTTGTGGCAGCCTGCATTTCCTCTCCTCATGAGATTATAAACTGAACAAAACTGGAGACTGCCTCCCACCTCCTAAATTCTCCTTCACACATAACACAATGCCCTATACAGGGTAGGCTCCCAACAGATGCCCCTGTTGAGTTGAATTGAGTCTTTTCTTATATAATTCTTGGGGCCATTCTCTGAACTGAAATTAGGGACCATCTAGACTATTCTGAGACATAACACAAAATGCAAGAATAACTCATGCTCCATCTATCCTCCATAACAGTTACCTTGAATTAGCATGGAAGATGGACACACACAATAAACGGACACGCTCTGTAGCCTTTCACTATGGAAAAATGATTAAAAAAAAAAAATTCAGGGAGGGACCTTTCAGAGATGCAGAGAAGATTTTTTCCTCCTGAGTCAGAATAGAAAAAGAAAAACCAAGTAAATTCCTGGCATCCTGGATTTTTAAAAAACAAATTAAAAGACCTGCCTGAAAAGTCTGCATCCTTGCAGGAATCATCAATTCTGAAATGTCTGTTCACTTTTCAGAGATTAGTCTCCATTAGATATAATTTTAACAAAGTATTCAAAGACATTAGTTTGAATAGCTAAAGAGAAACCACTCTCAGTGGCCAGAATTCTACACAGTATCCCAAAGTCACCCCTAAAGTCACCATATGTAGGAAAAATGGGAAATTGTAGCTAAATGAATTTTTATTTACAAAATGATCCTTATAGAATTTTACAAAGAGGTGGCCAATAAGTAGAGAATATTTTGTAAATATTCTGTAAAATTTTGTAACAACTATTTTGTAAATAAAGGTACATTTAACCACAGTTTCCTGTTTTCCCTAGGTATGACAATGTTATGGGCAACTCTGGGACACCCTATAGTATGAAGCTAAGTTGTGTGCTTTGCCTGTATCTCTTGGGTTTTGGAAAGATCACTTCCAGAGTAGGATTATTTACAACAGGATGAAACAGACGACCTCAGAATCTGGTTCCAATTATTATGACACGGAAATGTGAATGCATGGAGAAATGATAGTTTAGTGATAATGATGTTTGACATACTCAGTTGGAATGTGAACTAACAGATTCAGATTCCCCAGAAATATCTCAAAGCCGTCTTTTATGGGGCAAATTTCCCCCTTATTGCGGGAGGCTATATTTTTCCTACATATTTTGCTAATTTCCTATGTCTTTATTTCAGTGTAGGTCATATTCCCTTAGCCATTAGTGTGCACCCCCTAAAGCACAACTAAAGCAAATTTACAGAAATCCAACTTTGAATCATAGCTCAATATTTCTAAAACTTTCGGTGTAACCACCACTTTATCTGAAAACCTATTGCTTACACTTTCTACTTAATCCCACTGTTCTGAAATGATGAATTTCCATGTAAATGCTATAACAAGGTAGCCCTGTAGCATCATTTTAAGTCTGCAAGTCAATTTGCTATAAGAATCTCTTGACCTAGAGACGCAGGAACCAAAGAAAGTTTTGTTCCCTTTCATATTCCAGCTGAACAGAATTAAGTATACAGTGGAACCTCTGTAAGTTGACCACCCATGGGACTGTAACAAATTAGCCAATGTACAGAGGTGGTCAACATAAGGAACTAGGCCTACTGTACTGATACATGGTGCATGTCTGGTCTATGAAAATCGAGTCAACTTAAGGAGGTGGTCAATGCAGGGAGATGACCGACTATGGAGGCTATACTATATTATGAAAACTTGAGTATTAAAATATCCTGAGTTTCAGGACAGGTATGGTGGCTCAAGCCTGTAATCCAAGCACTCCGGAAGGCCAGGGGTGGTAGACCGCCTGAGCTCAAGACCAGCCTGAGCCAGAACAAGATCCCATCTCTAAAAATAGCCAGGCATTATGGTGGGAGCTGGTAGTCCCAGCTACTTGGAAGGCTGAGGCAAGAGAATCACTTTAGCCCAAGAGTTTAAGGTTGCTGTGAGCTGTGATGCCATAGCACTCTACCAAGGCAGACAAAGTGAGACTCCATCTCAAAAAGAAAAAAAAAATATCCTG
This sequence comes from Galago senegalensis, assembly GCA_963575145.1. NCBI lineage: Eukaryota > Metazoa > Chordata > Mammalia > Primates > Galagidae > Galago > Galago senegalensis. The sequence goes on from CAUYTI010136518.1 coordinate 35,541, forward strand.
AGTTTCAAATATGCTATAGGAGTGCCAGATGTGATGTGGGTGCACAGAAAGAAGAAAGTGACCAGCCCACACATCTCACAACCATGTAAAACAGTGTGGTTTACACACTATTGCTTTTATTATAAGTTTTTATCTTTTCATGTTCATGTTGTGTGTGGAAATATATTTTAAAGTAATATATTACCAATTGTGAAAGAATATTCTCAAGGGAAAAATAACAATAACAGGTTGATCTCTCTGGCCTGATACTCTTAACCAAGTTAGAGTGGGAGGACAGAGGTGGAAAAAGGAAGAGAGGAAGGACCCATAAAAGGGTAAAGATAGCCTCACTGTGGGGGCTGCCATCCGTGCTCTGTTCACGTTCCTGGGCCATGAACATTTTGGTATTCTCCAGCCAATTTTCAGCTACCAGTATCTTTAATGTGTATTCAAGGGCTTTTTTCAAAAACAGTGGAAATTTTCTCAGTCAGCAAAAGGCTACTCTGCACAGCACAAGCTGCCACTGCCGAGGAATTAACACCCCTTCGAACCTTTCCTTCAATCAGTGATTCTCCAGTGTATAAATACCCCAGCTCCTCCCCTCTTCTCCCCTCTTCTTGGCTACCATAATTCTAAGGCATCTGTTTTACACCACTTCTCAGAGCTTGCCTGTCATCATAACTCCAGTGACCCATTATCATAGCTGTCTTGATGTTGCCCTGTATTGACTGGCTTCCCTGCCCTGTATCACATCGGTACTCTAACCATCTTTACTGGGATCCTCTCTGAAAGACACCATTGGAACTCACATTCTGGTCTTAGGCTCTGCTTCTGGTAGACTCCAAATAAGACAACTACTATTTCTGTTCATAGCGTTTGCCTCTGGGCTTCATTCATTACAATCAGAGCAGTTTCTATTATTAAGACCTATATCAATTTTTTTAAATAAATAATAGAAAAAAATAACCTCACTATGGGAGCTGTTACCCATGCTCTGTTCATATTCCTTGAATAATGTTCATTTATTTCCCCCCATTGTGGGGGTTGGAAGTCTAAGATCTGGGTGCCAGCAGAGCAAGGGAGGACCCCCTTCTGACCTGCAGATTGCCGACTTTTCATTGTATCCTCACAAGGCAAAAGGAGAACAAGAAAGCTCTCCGCGGTCCCTTTCATAATGGCACTAATCCCATTCTTGAAGGCTTCACTGTTATGACCTACGTGCCTCAAAAAGGCCCCACCCTGAAATACCATCACCTTAGGGGTTAGAATTTCCACATATGCATTGATGGTGGACACAAATGATCAGATTATAGCAGTATGTATGTGTGTATGGAAGTTCTCTATGTTTTGAATATGGAAAGTTCTCCAAGATAGATACTTAAGTGAGAAAAGCAAAGAATAAAACTCTGTTAATTATATGCTACCTTTTTAAAATTTCAGGTTACTATGGAGGTACATACAATTAGGTTACATAAATGCTTTCTAAGGTTGAAGTACACCTTGTAGTTGTGTCCTTTACCCAGGAAGTGGGCCATACGCATATGCAATGTCCCCACTGAGTGGACACTTCCCAGCCCCCCACCCACTGGAGTTTAGTTTAATTTTTCTCTCCTGTGAGCATGTGATTGTTGCTCCACTAGTTTCAAATTGGTACTAAGTACATGTAAAGCTTATTTTCCTATTCTTGTGATATTTAGGAGAATATTCTCCAAATAAGTCCCAGTTATTACAAAAGACACAAACTTCCATCTTCTTTTATAGCTCTGAATAGTATTCCCTGGTATAAATACACCACAATTTATTAATCAATTCATGTGTTGAAGGGCAGTTGGGTTCTTTCCACATTTTTGGATTGTGAATTGTGCTGCTGTTAACATTGGAGTACAGGTGTCCTTATGGTAAAATGTCTGTCTTTCTTTTGGGTAGATACCTAGTAATGGGTTCCAGGATTTTACTGTCAGTTCTTTGAGGACTTGCCATACTTCTTTACACAGAGGCTGTAGCAGTTTGCAGTCCCATCAACAGTGTTCCCTTCTCTCCACACCCATCCCAGCATCTGCTGCTTTGGGAGCTTGTGATATTGGGCCACCTAACTGGGGTCAGGTGATACCTCAAAGTGATTTTGATTTGCATATATTTGTGATTATTAGGTAAAATGAGCTTTTTTTTTTTCTTTGCTGTCTATTTTTGCCTTTTGTCTTCATGAGAATAGATTCTGTTCATGTCTCTTGCCTGGTTTTTATTGGGGTTATTTGGTTATTTGTTCCTGTTGACTTGCTTGAGCTCTTTGTATATTCTTGTTATTAGCCCTTTGTCAGACTTGTAACATGCAAATATCTTTTCTTAGTCTGAAGGATGTCTCTTTTCTTTGTTAATTATACCCTTACCTATACAGGAACTTTTTAACTTGATCAGGTCCCCATTTGTTTATTTTAGTTGTTGCTACAATTGTCAGTGGGATCTTCTTCATGAATTCTTTCCCTGGACCAATAAGATCTAGTGTTCCCCACACTTTCTTCCAGTTTTTATAGTCTTGTGTCTTAGATTTAAATTTTTTATCCATCAGGAGTTAATTTTTATAAGTGGTAGGAGTGTGGGTCCAGTTTCTGTTTTCACATGTGGCTAACCGGTTCTCCTAGCACAGTTCATTGAATAGGCAATCTTTCCCCAGCATATGCTTTTGTTTCCTTGTTAAAGGTCACATGGCATATAAAGCTGTTTGATATTGTTCTTATTTGGGTCATATATTCTCTCTGGTTTGCTCAGTACCCATCACCGGTAAGTGTTTCATAAATATTTTCTGAGTACAGACTAACTCCATGAATAGAAAACTTGTGTTTGTGTGCAGTCTATGCTTTCAAATGTTTTATCAGATGAAGTGTGATGATTATGTCCTTGGCAGGGGTAAGGCCTTTATCCAGCTTTTAATTATGCTCTGAACAATGGCAGAGTATGTGGTGCTTGAAGCCATCTGGTTGAAATCCACCTGCTTACACAGGTATTTCAGAGGAGGGGGGACACTTATCCATCTTAACATGTGGGAATAATTCGTCACTGAGGCCAACTTGCAAAATCAGTTACTCTGGATGCCTCTTCCCTTTCCAATGAGAAGGATTTAGTTTCAAGCAGTGGATGTGGAAGCTAAGTATGCAGTGACTCATTTCTTAAGAAATGTGAATATGAGAAAGGGAAGATTTTTATCACTCAGAGTGCAGCCAGGTGAGAGCTTGAGTTTAGGAAAATGCACGTAACTTATTTTATGGACACCTCTCTCAAGTGTCTTAAAGCTTAAAGGATAAATAACCCATTGGGTTTTCACTTGGTTATTTGCCGCAAGGTTAGAACTTTGTGGCATATTTCAATAGGATTTTTAAATGGAAAAACAGTAATTCTCTTTTTAAGTGTGATCTAAAATGAAATGGAACTCCAGACCTAGGTGCAACAGCTGGTGATTGTATGATCTTGTTAGAGAACATTTTATCTCAATCTCAGTCTCTACTGGGTAGACAAGAAATGAGAAAGAATAATTAAAATATATATGTGTATATAACCTCTCTATATATACATGTGTGTGTCTATATATATATTTTATATATATATATGTTATAAAAACAGTTATTACCCTATTTTTCCAGTGATATTTATTGTACTCATAGGACTAATTAAAATAATATGGGAAGAGTTCATGGTAGGAGGATCAATGAATTGATATATTATAAACTATCTGGTAGGTAATTTAGCTTCTTGTTCTACTTAGCAGATGTTTTCTGTACTGGCCTGTGCTCCAGTGGTGGCCTGCAATAACTTATATATGCTAGATCAGATCTATTAAACCCCAAGATTATACTGGAACTACACTTTTTCATTAATTCATGCAAACCAGCCTACTGAAGCCAAATTCTTCTGGCAAACATGAAACATTCACCTAACCCCAAATGGGATAGGTTGCACGCTCTAATTTTTTATGATTTTTAACAAAAATATTTGCATTGTCATCATCTCACAACCATAGAAATATGTCATCTTTAGCCACTAAGATAGATTTACTAGATGCAAGTAGACGGAGACAGTAACAGACATTATTAAGAAGACCTGGTATCTCTGGCCCATGTTCCTTCTGCACCTTCGGTATTTGGCAGGCAAACTTTGACCTTGTATCAAACAATAGATGTTTTACCCTCTGATCAGCTCAACCCCGGGCAGCAGGGCTTCCAGTACCTCCAGGCTGTGCTGAGTAGCAGGATGTTAAGTCCGGGGCAAAGAAAAGGTATGACAGGATCCTAGTGTGCAGTATATTTATGGGTTTCCTGAAGAGAGAGGACTTTAACTTATAAAAGACCATGAGAGTTTTGTGAAAACAGACAGAAGCACTTAAAACTCTGATCGTGATAAACTGATAAACTCTAATGGTAGGGACTCCAACGAACTCAATGGCTTAGATGAAGTGTGTAGTCCCTGCCCGTGAATATTCAATACCTGCTTGTCCACTCACCGAAAAATGATGGGTTGTTCCCTCAGATGAAATTCACTGAGAGCAGAGGCTGAGCCTTGCAAGCTCCCAAGATTCTCACATGTTGTGAGTTCAGTTAACATTTCTTGTTATAGAACTTTTGCTGCTTGGTGTTTGATCTGGTTGTCCGTACTGAAGCTGCAGAGTCGGCTGAGGAGGGAGTGCTCAGGAATTCAATTCTTTTCTAATCAAAGTAAACACAGACTTCAAGTAAAAAATTTTTCTTCAAACCAATTTTTAAAGCTCATTACTGAGGAAGAAGAATCAAAGAGGTCAGCTGTGTTTATTTGGAAGGTCCCACTCTTCCTCTGTTAGAACGTTGCTGTTAGGTTCATTTAAAAGTTAATAAACTCTTGGACTTGAGCAGCCTCCCTGGATGTACCCACCAACAGTTATTTTTTCCGTGCAGATTTTTGCTGTGGCAGGTTGTGAGAAGTGGTACTGTCTCCTGAAGCCACTCAGGTTGACTGGGATCCCTGAAACTACCCCTCTTTAGGCCAAAGCTAAAACCCCATCTGCACTGTGGCCGGTATCTAATCAAGGTGTGTTCATTCCTCCTCCCTAACGCCTGCTACCTCTGTGTTTTTCTGTCCTCCCAGTGACGATATCTTAGTTTAGCCACCATCCTGTCTTGTCTGAATCACTGCCACACCCTCCTAAATAATCCCCCTGCCTCCATTCTTATCACCATCATCCTCTCCAAATCACATTTCAAAGTGCCAAAAAAGTGGCTTTATTTCAGTCTCCATGTTTTATCCTTAAAGCCTGAATATATAATTATTTTGACTTAACCATTATATCACTACCTGATGTGTTATAATTTTATGATCCTTAGTGGATAAGACCTTTTTAAAATGTTTTATTTCAAAATATTAATGTGCTACAATTTTTTTTTTACATTGATACCTTGTGTAATGCTTACACCGGGGCTTTTGGTGTACACATCACCAAAACAGTGTTCTTTGTGCCCCGTGGGTGGGTAAGGGTTTTCCCCTAATCCCCTTCCCACTGTCCCTGCTTTTTGGTTGCTCACGTCTTGTAAATTTCTTTGTGACTGTGTATCCATCATTTAGCTTCTAATTATTAATGGCACTAAGAAACTTCACCTAGGATAATGGTCTCCGATTCCATCCACATTGCGGCAAAAGACATGATTTCATTCCTTTATCGCTGAATGGTATCCCAGGGTGTGTGTATGTATGTGTATAAAATACCACATTTTTTATCTACTCATGAATCAATGGGCAACTTAGATTGATTTGTAATTATGAATTATGCTGTCATAAACACTTGGGTGCAGGTTTTTGTGTTTTTGTTTTTGTATTTTTTTATAAAATGACTTCTTTTTCTTTGGAGTAGATGCTGGGCAGTGGACTTGCTGGATCAAATGGTAGGGTTCGACATTTATTTCTTTGAGAAATCTCCATACTGTTTCCCAGAGAGGCTGTATTTAATTTGCAGTCAAAACCAATAGTGTATAAGCATTCCTTTCTTTCCATATCCATTGCAGCATCTGTTATTTTTTTATGTTTTAAAAATAGCCATTCTTATAGGGGTAGGGTGGAATTTTATTGTAGTTTTAATTTTCATTTCCCTGATGATTCTTGTTAAGCATTTTTCATAATTTTTTGGACCATTTGTGTATCTTCTTTTGAAAAACGTCTATTCATGTCTTTTGCCTACTTTTTGATTTTTTAGATTTCCTTCAAAATATTAGGGGATAAAAGTGTTCTTGTGGCACGGATGAATTATATAATGCTAAAGTCAGGGCTTTTAGTGTGTGTGTCATCAGAACAGAGTACCTTGTCAAAAATCAGTTAGTTGTAGCTATCTGGTTTGATTTGGGGGTTCTCTATTCTGTTTCATTGACCTACGTGTCTGCTTTTATATAGGTACCATGCCTGCTGCTTTGGTTACCAGAGACTTGTAGTATAATTTGAAGTCAGGTAACGTGACGCCTCCAAATTGTTCCTTTTGCTTAACGTTGCTTTGGCTTTTGGATTTTTTTTTTTTTTTTTTTTTTTTTTTTTGGTTACAAGTGAAGCTTAGGATTTTCTTTTTTCAGATCTGTGAACTATGACATTGATATTTTGATGGGAATTTCACTGAATCTGTAAATCATTCTGGGCAGGAAGGACATTTTAATAATGTTGATTCTGCGAATCCCTGAGCAGGCGGTGTCTTTCCATTTGTTTGTGTCATCTGCAGTCTCATGTATCCGTGTTTGGTAGCTGTCCTCCTAGAGATCTTTCACCCCTTGGTTGAATACATTTCTATGTGTGGGGGTGGGTGGGGGAGCTATCGCGAATGCTAGTGAGCCCTTGGTTTGACTCCCAGCCTGACTATTATTACTATACGCAGATGTTACTGGTTTGTGCACATTGATTTTGTAACCTGATACCTTGCTGAATCTATTTATCACCCCTAGGAGTCTTTGGTGTCTTTAGGATTTTCTAGATACAGGATAACATCTTCAGCAAAAAACAATAGTTTGACCTTTTCTTTCCCAATTTAAATATCTTTATTTCTTACTCTTACCTGATGGCTCTAGCAAGGACTTCCAGTGTTACGTTGAATAGAAGTACTAACAGTGGACACCCTTGTCTTCTTCTAGGTCTTAGAATGCTTTCAACCATTCACTCTTCATTATGATGTTGGCTGTGGGTTTGTCATGTGCCTAGTTTATTGAGGGTTAAATCAGGAAAGGGTGCTGGATTTTATCAAATGAGATGATCGTATGGTCACTGTTTTTGACTCTCCATACGGGTAAATCATGTTTATAAATTTGTGTGTGTCGAATCATCCTTGTGTGCCTGGGATGAAACCCACTTGATTACGGTAAATCATCTTTTCAATGTGTTGATGAATTTGGTTTGCTAGTATTTCATTGATGATGTTTTTTCATCTATGTTGACAAGGGATATTGGTCTGTAGTTTTCTTTTTTGTTGTGTCTTTTCCTGCCCTTGGGATCAAGGTGATATTAATGTCCTGTAATAGAATCAGTTAGAGAAGATTCTCTTCTTCTCCATGTAATTTAATACTTTCTGTAGGATAGGTGCCACTTCTTTGTAGGTCTGGTAGGATTTGGCTGTGAATTCATTTGGGGCTTTTAGTTGTTGAGACATTTGCTATTACCGATTCCTTTTTGTTGAGCATTGCTGGTCTGTTCAGGATTCCTGTTTCTTCCTGATTCTGGCTCAGGAGGTTGTGTTTCCAGGAATTTATCCATTTCTTCTAGTTTTTTGCATTTGTTTGTGTATAAGTTCTCATTGTATTCACAGATAGTATGTTGCAGTTCCATGATATCAGTTGTAATGTCTCCTTTTTCATTTCTGGTTGTGCTTATTTGAGTCCTTTCCTTGTGTTTCTGGTTAATGCCAGTGGTCTATTGATTTTGTTTATCTTTTCAGGTAACAGCCTTTTTTTATTAATCTTTTTTATTGTTTTATTGGTTTCCATTTTATTTAGTTCTCTTGTGAGGTTTTTTATTTTTTTTTTGTATTTTCTTCTCTTCACCTTGGATTTGCTTTGTTCTTCTTTTTCTAGTTCCTGAGATGTAGCAATATGTTGTCCATTTTTGATCTTTCTGTATTTTTGATGTATTAATTGAAAGTATGACCTTTCCCATTGGGACTGTTTTTGCTATATCCCATAGATTTTGAAAGCTTTTGTCCCCTTTGTCATTCAATTCATGGAATATTTTGATTTCCATTGTATATCATTGTTGGCCCAAGGACCATGTAGCAGCAGGTACTTGAACTTCCATAATTTTGTGCAGATTTAAGTATTTCTCTTGAGATTGACTTCTAGTTTTATTTCACTGTGATCAGAGAAGATACTTGGTATATCATATTTTTTAATTTGTGGATGCTTGTTTTTTAGCCTAAGATATGATCAGTCTTTAAAAATGCCCTATGTCTGATAAGGAGAATGTATGTATACTCAGTCGTTTTAGGGTAAAATATTCTGTGCATTTCTGTTAGGTCCATTTTTTTCAGAGTCCTCTTTAAGTCCAGTGTTTCTTTATTCATTCTCTGCTTAGATGATCTTTCCAGTTATGTCACTGGGGTTTTGAATTCCTCAGCAATAAAGATTCTACTGCTTATTTCTTTGTCTAGATCTAGTAGAAGTTGCTTTATGAATCTGGAAGCTCTTGTGTTAGGTGCATATATATTAAGGATTGTTACATCTGCTTGTTGAATTGCTCCTTTTACTGTTATATTTTGACCATATTTTCTTCTTTTCCATTCTGATTTAAAGCCTAATTTATCTGATATTAAAATGGCTACATGTGTTTGCTTTCGGTTTCCATTTGCATAGAATTTATTTCTTAATTCTTTTGCCTTGAGTCTGTGTGAGTCCTTGAAGGTTAGATGTATTTCTTAGAGATGGTAAATACTTGGGTTGTGTTTGTTCATCCATTCAGCCAGTCTCTGCTTGTTAGTTTGGGCATTTATATTCAGTGTTGGTATTGATACGTGGGATGCTGTTCTGTTCATCATGTCGGATGATACCCTGTTGTTTCATTTTCCTCTTGTGTAGTTGATTTTATAAGAGCTTTGAGCTTTAAGTTTTGGGTGTTTTTACAGTGGTAGGTATCTACTGTGCTATTCAATGTATAATGTACTTTTGAGCATTTTCTATAGGGCAGGTCTAGTAGTACAAATTCCCTTAGTGTTTGCTTTCTTGGAAATATCTTTATTTCCCCACTATTTATGAAACTTATTTTTTCAGGATATTAAATTTTTGGCTGGGAATTGTTCAGCTTAAGAACACTAAAAATGGGGTCCCCATTCCTTTTGGATTATAAAGTCTACCCTGAGAAGTCTGCCTTTAGTGTCATGGATTTTCTTTTGTAGATTAGTGGTTGCTTTCATCTTGCATCTTGTAGAATTTTCTCCTTCATTTTAACTTTGGTCAGGTTGATGATGTTGATGTATCTTGGAAATGTCCTATTTGCTGTGAGTCTCCCCAGTATTTGATAACCACCTTGTATCTAGATAGATAGCTGAATATTTGGTGATACCAGGGAAGTTCTTATCAATAATTTCTTGAATAGGCTTTTTATGCTTTTTTCTTTTTCTTCTTCTTCTTCTTCTCTCTTCAGAGATACCTATAATGTGTATAAAGGCTCACTTCATGTAGTTCTATATTCCTTGGAGTGGCTGTTTATTCTTCTCTATTATTTTTTCTGTATCCTTCACAGACTGTATTAGTTCAAAAGCCTTGTATTCAAGCTCTGAGACTCTTCTCTTGTGCTTGGTCTGGATTGTTGCTTAAGCTTTCTGCTATATTTTGTAACTCCCCAAATGATGCTTTCAATATTTAAAGTTCTGTTATAGCCTTTCTTACATTGAGTCTCTTTAGTGAGTTTTTACTCACGTTCTGAAATGCAGTTTTTGCTTCTTTGTATTCTTCTTCAACTTTCCCTTCAATCCCATTTATCTTAACTTGACATCCATATTCTGAATTCTGTTTCTGACATTTCAACAATTTCCTTTGGTTGCAGTCCATTGCTATGGGTCTATCTTGATCCTTTGGGGATGTCCAACCAGTTTGTTTTTCATGTTGCCAGAATTCTTTTGTTAGTTTCTTCTCATCTGAAACCTCTTCTTCTAACTCAGGCCAGATAGGTTTGTAGCGCCCTTGTTCTCCTTTGCTGAGAACTCTTCTAGTTAGTGAGAAGGAGAAGTCCCCAGATAACATTTCTCTGTCCCACCCTGGCTGTAGAGGGGTGGATGGACTGAGAGCCTGCAATGTAGCTATTTTTCTGCATTATCCCCTTCCCTGTGGTTGTCATGGTCTGAGTTAGTGCTGTGGAATATTCATATGGGGTGGTAGATTGTTCCTAGCTGCTGTTGGGAGCTCTGGTAGGAGCTGGGCAAGTTCCTCTCCATGGAAGTAGGTAATACAGGATTTGCTTTGCTTAGGCCTCCCTGTGGTGGTGGCAGTAATGCTGGGCAAAGCTATCCAAGAGGTGACACTGGATATGAGGACTGTGGGCATTCACTGTGCTTAGTTCTAAGGCAGTGGTGGCATGTAGAGGGGGCAGCCTCTGGTGAGCAGGTCTGTAGCAGTGTGCCAGGGGCAGCGTCATGGCAGCAACCTAGCAAAGGGCATGGTTGGAGTCACCAAAATACATGGTGCACTGCAATATTTGATATACCCTAGAGCCAGTGCCCTGTGCTAATAGATTCTGCATATCACTGACTATACTTGAATGACAGCTATTGTCAACTTGTGTGTTTCTTCCACTGAGAAGTCAGAAACTGTGGCTTTTTCAGTATGTGGGGCCACTGGGGCATGTAGGGGATGGGGCCACAATGGCAGGGCAGGTTGTAGGATTTTGGCCAGCTCTGGGGTGGATCAAGGGCAGTGGCAGATGCTGGTGGCCACTTGCTCTGCATGGATCCCTGGGAAGCAGCTCCTGTGTCTGAGAGGACCCACTCTTTTTGCTCCCTCCCTGGCCTGGCAAGGGATTCACAATGCTTTTTTTGAGACAGCCCATCTGTGGGTGGACCTTTACCCACAACCTTTAATCCTCTCCTCCAGAGCAGTGAATGCTGGCTGCTTCTCATCTGCCATCCCCCCCTCCCCCCATCAACTGGGTTTTAAGAATTGCAATTCAGACTGGGACCTTTCCACTCTAAAGTTCCTTATCAGTTTCAGAGGTTAAGGGCACCCTTATTGTGCCCTGGGTTGGCTCTGTGACCCCTTCCTGCCTTACTTGTTATCATTTTATTCATTGCATGCTAACTGACCACTGAACTGCTTATTCTTCCTCAAAGAGCTATTCTGGTTTTTATCCAGGATTTTCACATCAGAGTCTCCTCTCTCCTCCTCCTCCATCCTTGGTGAAGCCCTGCTCATCCTTCAGGACTCAGATTGCAAGTTTTGTCTCATCCTCTGTGGCTTTTTCTGGCCCCCACCAGACTGGCTTTAGAATCACTGATAGACCCCTGGAGCCAGTGCCCTGTGCTAATAGATTCTGCACATCACTGACCTCACTCTAGTGATAGCAATTGTCAACTTGTGTGTTTCTTTCACTGAGAAGTCAGGAACTGTGACTTTTTCAGTTACATATGAAACTAGCAGTTCATACTGTTACTGGACAAATGAAGTCAAATTGTGGAGCCATTACACCATTAGTAATTAGAGAAACAAGGATCCAAAAACCAGCTCTTTTCCACATATGACCCAGCAATCCTTCTTCTGGGTACATACCCAAAGTAGGCGAAATCACCATCTTCTAAAGATACCTAAATCCCCATGTCCATTGCAGCATTATTTACAATAATAGCTAGGGTATGGAAACAACCTCAGTGTCTACTGATGGATGAATGGATAAAGACTATGTGGTGTATAAGAGATACTCTGCTTTAAAGTGGAAAAAGATCCTGTCATTGCTACAACAGGGATGAAATGGAAGGACATTATGCTAAGTTAAATAAGCTAGAAAAGAAAAATATTGTGTGATCTCTCTTATACGTGGAATCTTTTCATTAAAGTCACATATCAAGAGATAGAGAATAAGACTATAGTTACCAGGAGTGGGGCTGGGGGTGCGACAGGGCAGGTTAGGGGTGAAATGGAAAAATGAAGATCAGAGGATGCAAAGTAGCAAATGCCAGATACCAAGAATGAACAAGGTGCAGGACTGAGTAGATAGCAGGAAGACGAGAGTTCATAAAACTGTATTGTTTGGGGAATTTTGTAAAATTATTTTAGTTACTCTTGTCACAAAAAAAGAAACTATATGAGGTGGTTGATATGTTCAATCTTTCACTTTACTAGTACTATAGTAATCATTTAATTATGTACAGGCATGTCAGAATATCCTATCATAAATCTCAAATATTCACAGTAAAATTTAGTTTTGTTAAAAAAAAAACAAAACAGCTTTTTGAACCTCAAGCACAGCACTGTGGTATATATACCAAGCTCCGGTGTCTTAGGATAAGCTGCGCTGTGTGCCGAAGTGTGAGTGACCAAGGGGAAGGTTCTCCCACCAACTGTTGTCCTCCCCTCTGTGGGCTTTTAAAGCAGATGGTCTGTGCCTCTAAAACCCTACTGAATGATTTATATGAAATTTTTAGTTATTCTCAATGGCCTGTCATAACTGGAGATAAGGCCTTTAAAATAAAATCAGTTTTGACATGAATTTTCTTAAAATCTACATGGGCAGAAACAAATAAAGCCCCCCCCCCCAGCAACACTAATAAGCTGAGCAGGGGAAACGCCCCCAGGTGAGTCAGAAAGGACCCTGTCGACCGTGTTTCTTGGAAGTGAAATAATGGGCCATAGCACAGTCTGTCTCAAAACTTTTGTAGTGACCTATGCATTGTATTATTTGTGGAAATTATTTTAAAATGTTTCTTCATATTACTCTATTATTTAAGAAATAGTTTCTAAATATTCAGCCATTTTCTTCCCTTGTTCTATTAGTCCTCATCCCCTGGGACATATTACAAATTGATCGGTTATAACAAGTATTTATGTTTAAATTTGTTTTAAAAATTAGTTTTGAATATGAGAAAATGTATTAGATTCTAAGAAATGTCTTACCCTGACATCAACGTATCTTTGCATTAAATAAAATCCAAGCCCCAAACCTGCATTTGAAAATGCCAACTCTTAGTTTTTATATTAAAATGAATTGTCTACACTTGTCTGTACAGTCTGCCCCTCCATCTCTGTGGCTTCCACATCCACTGATTCAACCAACCTTGGGTTGAAAGTCTTCAAATTAAAAAAATAAGTTTTTACTGGACATAGACATACTTTTTTTTCTGTCATTGTCCCCTGAACAATACAGTATAACAACTATTTATATAACATGTACACTGCATTTGATATTATAAAGTGCTCTAGAGATGGTTTAAAGTATTCAGGATGCTGAGCATAGATTTAATGCACACACTATGCCATTTTCTATAAGGGACTTGAGCATCTGTGGGTTTGGGTGTCCAGGGCTTCCTGGAACCCATTCCCCTTGGATACTGAGGATGAATGGATGTCACATGAACAGTGTGAAAGTTGCATTATTTTGGAGCACTGTACCTTTTGGTGTAACATCAGGACTTGAACTGTACGTTTAGTTAGACCACATGGTCCAAGGTGTTGGAAAGCCCAGGAAGCATGTTGAAATTCTGTCAAATAATTATTGCGTGATTGCCTTGTCACTTTTAATCAAGGAGCACTGAAAAAATGAGTAGCCTCATTAATCATCAAAAACATCAGAATGCACCGTAAGGATCAGGAAACTGGGGACAGGTAGATTGAGTCAATTGGCCAAGATAATGAAACAAATTAAATCAAAACCCAGCAGGGAAAGTAGCGCAACTTGAATCCTGGGGTTCCTGCATCTCCATGGGGTAAGCTTCTCAGATAACAGATCTAAAATTCAGTGTGTTCCTGGATGGAGTTGAAACACATTCTTCTTAGTAAAGTATCACAAGAATGGAAAAGCAAGTGTCCAACGTACTCAGTACTAATATGAAGCCAGTAGAGGAACTATACACCCACATAAGAGAAAAACTCAATTCAATTCAGGTTGGGGGGAGGAGGGAGAGGGAAGGGAGGAAGAGGGGAAGGGGAGGAGGAGGGAAGATTGGTGCACTCTCACCTAACGGGCGCAGTGGAAGAGTGTCTGGCACACCTCCTGGGTGCAGGCACAACTACAACAGGGGCTTTACCTAAGAAATGCAAACATTGTAACCTGATTTTCTGTACCCTAATATTAATCTGAAATAAAAAAATAAAAGATAAAATTTAGTGTGTATGTTTTGATAGTAATGTATAAATAGAAACTATTTTAATATTCTTTAAGCCAAATGATGTATAGTATATCCTAAACCCTTGTGTGAGTAGTTGAATTTTTCTTTATTAATTTCATGGATACTTTATGGAATCATTATGATAAAGTATGCCATGTTTGCAGTCATAACTTCCATTTATAAACAAGAATTTGTGTGTGTACGAATACAAATGAAACTTACCAGGCAAGTTACTATTTGAATGTAACAGAAGAACTGGTTGAAAGTAAAAAATGTGACTTCTCACTTTTACATATAAGAAAATAGATTTTAATACCACTATTGAACTGATAACATTATTGAAATGTATTTTGACTAAATTGATCCCATTTACTATTTATATAGTCAGCTAGACCAACCATGTTTTTCTATATACGTATTTGAAATTATCCATCAATAACACATGGAGTGTTCTGTCTGGCCTTTTGTGAAGGGAGGAGAGAAAGAGATTTAGAGATTAGGAAAGGGCTACAAAGTAAGAAAGACTACAGGAGATACAGCAAATGAGGAAGGAAAAGGTGGAGTATCGGCTTCCGCCACAACTTACATGCTGAATTATGCTGCTTTCTCTGTGTTCTGTGTTGCTCATTAAGCAGAACCTGCTGATGTTCCTACATGCCACGAGCCAGCCCGGCATGCTGGTTTCCACTACAACGCCTGCCTACGAACTGCTGAGTTAAAATCTATCGTAGCAGAGTATGGCGTGTGGCCCACTGATGATAGCACCTCTTTAAATATATTCATGAATGCCTCCTAAATGTTTGCTTGCATGTTTTATTTAGAAATGACATGGATAAATATTTGAAAGAGCATCACCAATGAAAAAGAAAAAGTGAACTATAAAACATCTCTAATGACAGCTTTAAAATCTGCACCTTTCGAATAGAGCTGACTAAAAGGAGGAAAATGTAAGAGCAGCAGGTGAATTCTTGGGGCTGTGTGCTTGCGCGTGCATGGCGCTGTCTATGTGAAGCAAATCATATTTGCAAAATAAGACCCACATCTGCTGAATAGAAAAGAGCTGTATTCAACAAACACATCTGCCAGAAAAATCGGGGGTTGTAATTTAGGTTTTATAGTCCGAGAATGACTAGATTGCTTTTAAAACCACTACTTCTCCATGTTTTTATCCCATTCTTTGATCAAGCATGTTAGCCAAGGAAGAAAATGGTCATTTCTTTGAAAGCATGGGAGGAAAAAAAAAGAGAGAGAGATTTGTGTTAAATAGCAGTCATCACAACGTTCATAAAAGTTTCCCACTATTTATCAACATGCTTGGTTTGCAGCTGTAATTTTCTTAATCGGATTTGCATCTCCCGTCACACCGCAGCTTCCATACTGGAGGCAGCAGAATTATTCCAAGCTATGTGCAGGCTGGTCAAATGTACATATGGCCGTGTAATTGCCAGAAAATGTCCTGGTGTCAGATGGGGCCATGGCTGACAGTAAAAACAATCCTGTTAGTGCTTCTGGAGCATATGAGTAGACAGCTCCATTTTATTAGTGAAATTACCCTGGCCATGGATGACTGGCTGTCCTGGTCATTTGCAGGCCAATTGTGAAGCCATTGATGGGGTCACTGGGCAACCCAATTCAATTCAGTCATTAAGACAACTGGAGGAACTAGACTGTAAAATGGTTGGTCTGGTTATTTCTTAATGATGTGATTGCATCGACACAGAGAGATCCAATTAATTGCCAAGCAATTGGTGGCTATGGTGGGCTCACTGATAAGCTCCCCTGTGAGTGAGGGACTTGACTGGACAGCTTCCTGATCAATTGTACAATATGCTGTTACCAAGCTGGGGATTGGAGAGAACTGACTTAATCTTCACGGTTTCATTGAGCCTGTAGATGAATCACATATCTTAAGTGTGTGTGTGTTTTTGTTTATTTTTCTCAATTGCAATAAACTTGTGAGATATCAGTAATATATCATGTCATTTTAAGATGTGGCTGTTTTACCTTGCCTGAATAATTTCATTAGAAAATTCTCTAGGTTATTGTAGAGATCTATGGGGCAATTCTAGATAGCTTCTAGAATAGGAAGGGAAATGTAAGTTTGAATGAAAAATTTGTATTTATAAGGGAGGAAGGAAAACTATTTTTCCTTTACCCTTCCATGCCCAGTCTGAGAAGATACCACAGTCATGACATAGTGATGCCAGATATTCTTCTGCTTTGCTGAGTGAACTGAGAAAAGAGCCTGGCACCAGTGGGGCCATGTATAATGAAGTAAATGATTGCAATAATACACTAAGTGGCAAATATGGACCCAGTGGTGCTTCAGCTCTTCCCTCACCCATCAAGAGAAGCTGCCCATGGCAACTTTCCTTTGAAGACAAGACTTAGTTACTCACATAAGCTCTTCTTGCCCCGGGCTTCTGTGTGGCCTTAATTTCGCTATACCCACCAGTCAATCATGCCTGGAATAGACACTCAATAAATGCTGGTTGAATAAGTGATAAATAGTGCTCTTAAGAGAAATTTCTCTCTGAATCGTTGATGCCAAATAAGTATAAGGAGGTAGGTGATTTTCAGTTTTGCTTATTTTGGAAGAATAAATTTATGTGTCAGAAATGACTTTCAAGGTGAATTAGACCACCTGTGATTTCCTAACGGTGGTCCATTGACAGTTGCCAATCTTTGAAAATGTTTTCCCCCAGCCAAAGTAAAATGAGAAAACATAAAAATGATGATTTTTGAGAGATTAAAAACGTGCAGAAGTTCTTTGTCAAGAGCCACACGGAAGGTGGAATCCCTTTCTCTTAAGTTCAGAAGGACCCTGGGATTGTTGTGCCAGTTTAAACCTAGACTTTAGGGAGATTAGAAGCTTCTGCCTTCTGTGTTGTCTTGCTCTTGGAACATTCCCTTCTGGAATGTAGACACCATACTATGCAAATCTCAAGCCACATGGAGAGGCCAAACATAGACATTCTGGTCAAAGGCCAAAGCTGAGCTTCCAACTGCCAGCTGACTTACATCTAGACCCAAGCTGAGCTCAGTCAACCCATATGCATAATTATAGAGAAAATAAAATGGTTGTTTCAAGCCACTGAATTTTGAGTTGGCTTATTCCTAGCAATAGATACCTACAATTATGGTAAGTGGTGAATTAATTGCCTTAAAAATAGTAGAACTTTTCCTTTGGATGGATGTTTCTTGCAAGTGATTTTCTTCTTTAAAAACTACTTCTAGTTTCTTCTTTAAGAACTATTTTTCAAAAGCTACCATCTTCCTCACAGATATAACCTTCACTGTGACAGTCATTGGAGTTATGAGAAGACTTTTCCAACATGTGAAGAAGAACAGTAGTAGTGTTTCAGAGTGTGTCAGTTGGCCTCATTTTTCAGAATAAGGAGATCTATGATTTACGCCAATTGAAAAGGAGATCTTGGATCTTTTCATTAATATTAAGGGAGGTTATTGTATTCAGGATATTCTTTAGACAAGAGGATCATTAAACACCTCAGATATCTTTTCCTATGGTACAACTATTAAAGAAACAAAATATTCTGTACAATCATGGTCCTCATAGTAAATAAGATGAAAGTTGCCAGAAGTGTATTCAAAACCCACCTTAAAACCTGGTCAGGTATGGGTGGTAGCATTGTCAGCTGCAATGGAGGAGGAAAACATGCTGTTTGTGTATATACCTTTAAGAGGAGATTAATATTATTCTCCTTGTCCATTGCCTTTTCCTTTTTTTCCTTATAAAGATGTAGTTGGTGGTGGTGGGGTGTCTCTAGAATTAGTCAATAAGATCAATCATCCTGGAAAGTGATTAGCACATAATAAACCCTTCACAGCAGACTGACTTTTGTTGCATTGACTACCTTCCATTCTGATTGGCGGCCAAAGCTACACTAACATTTGCATAAAGTGGCTCTGAACCGTGCATCTCCACAGGAGTGGAGCAAGTTCATCTGCCTGAATGACTGACAAGAATTGCTGAGCCCAGGATGTGCGGCTTCTGGGGCCTTCTCAGAGGCATTTCAGTTGGGTGGTCCATCTCAATTATCACATTAATGCCAGGCTACAACAATGGCCATGGGGCCTTTCTGTGTCACAGAGGGGGTCCACAAGCACCATCTCTCAGTTAGGAGGACTATGTTCTGGAGGCCTATTGTACACATGACGAGATAGTCAATAATAATGTATTATGTACCTGCACATTGCCAGGAGAGTAGAGTTTAAATGTTCTAATCAAAAAAATTAAAAGATTGTGAAGTGGTGAACATGTTAATTAGCTTGATGTAATCATTTAACAATGTGTGTGTGTGTGTGTGTGTAAACATCACATTGCATACCATGAATGTATCCATTTTTCATTTGTCGGTTAAAAAAAAAATCCCAGGCAACATTTAGGTCAGGACAAGTGGGATCATTCCCATTGTCTTGGTTTCCTTTTGGTTATAAGTGTTTATAATCTGTATTAAAGTCAAAGAAATTTGGATGGCCAGATTTAAACTTCACTCTCCTATATGCCAGGAGCATCACTTTCTCCCCTCAAAATCATCAAATTCCACTCTACTTCCATTCAAAGGTACAAGGTAACAAATATGCTGACATTTACTCTTGAGGGGAAGAAAATTAGATTCCTGCCAATTTAAAGCCATGAACAAATGTCAGAATTAAAATCAGTTTGTTGGATGAGTTTGCAATTCCACATGCAAAAGATAAAATATTTTCACAGTGGTAGTTACTGTCCTGTTCCTGTTGTTACACTGGGTCCCATTGGGTACCCTGGGCACATTCCAGTGAGGTATCTACAATGTGGGTTCTGGTTTTCTTGATTATATTTTAAGCTGTTGAGAATTAGTGGTAATATATGACCTATATTCAGGATTTTCTTTTTTTAATTTTTTTTATTAAATCATAGCTGTGTACATTAATGCAGTCATGGGGTACTATTCAGGATTTTCTGTGTATGCTTTTGTTGTAAAGTGGTTAGCTTACAGTAGGCACTGAATTGTCTATTAAATGAATAGGGAAGTTGAATGACCAGATCATATGATTTAATCTCAGGATATACTTTCAGTTCAGAAATACCCCTATAAGCTGCAATCTTACTGTGGTTTATAAATACCATAATTTCTTTTAGAGAAGAATGAGCTTTATTTTAAGAATTTGACATTTCACTGCCTATTATTCGAAAGCAATTCTTTTCAATTATTTTTAATGGTTATTTAATTTGAAAAAATTCCTTGTGAGCCCAAGTCAGTATTTGAGTGGAAGAGATTGTTCTGGTTCTGGTGTTTGTCTGATTATTATAAAGAAAAATAACAGCTGCAGTTGAACAAAAGGTCAGAGTGGAAACATATTTAAAGGGAAAGGATATTACTTTTCCTCAGAAGCATTCCTAGCGTTTAGCCTGTGCTAATCAAAGATATTTCTTAGCAGTGTCCTCCCATCCTATACTCAAACTTTACTATTTCCTTTAGCTGTAAGATACTCTTCTCTCCTCTGCTCAAAAATCCAGTGCAGCAACTTATCACAAACACAGCCCATTCTGTCTGTCTTCTTAGTTCATGTTTTAATTAGCCCCCAGGAACAAGCTAAGTAGAATCCTTGGCCACAAACACAGATTGACAAGCCGAATAAAACAAACAAAACCGAGAGCAAAACAAAATACAACATCATTCTGACAGGCTGTAGAAATCATAATTTACATTTAATGATAGCTATAATCTCCTTGCCCCACCCAACCCCTGTGACCACAAAACTGTCCTAAAGATCCCCGGGTGTACTCTCTTTCCAAAGGCCCAAATTATATCTTTGATCCTCTTTAAATTAGATTCTGCATTCAATATACATATCCAATCACTCATTCTTTATTTCATTTATTCACAAAGTATTTTTGGAGGGCCAGAGACACAGAAAAAGAGATCTGTACAGATTCCAAGGTCCTTTGTGTAAGAAGGTGGGCAGTGGATGTGAGTAAGCCAAAGAAAAAATTCAAGATGATATGGTAAGTGTTAGCACAAAGCTATTCCAGGGCAATGCAAGCATGCAGAAGAGAGGTAATTCATTCAGCCTAGGGAAGCATGGCAGAAACTTGACAGATGACTGAAGGCAAACACTTTTGAAAAGACTTTGCAGACTCAGAACAGCATACAGAGAGGAGCAAGGCAGGACCACAACACATCCCCAGATCCACAGGCTGGTGTGTGTGAGTGGAACGTAGGATGGATTTGAGGAGACTGATGAAAGGTGACAATTGAGGACTTTGTATTCTCATGGGGGGTGTGATAGACAGCCATCTAGGGATAAGGGATCCATTGCCACAGTGGCCCCTATGGATAGAGCTCATGCCAGGGGCTAAGTGTTTCTTCTTTATCCATTCATATTCCAAATGAAAACCTTCCCAAATCAATGGGAACTCACATAGAAATAGAGAAGGGGTTGACAAGAACAACATACAAAAGTTCAAAGTGGGCCTGCTTGCTCACAGTAAGTGAAGGCCTCTTAGATCTCTGTGAGGTGACACACACCAGGGCAACTCACACCTGCTATAAAGTCTTTGAAATATTGAGGCTGATGTTGATACATAAAGTCTTGGGGTTTTATCTTTGCCCTGATACCACCCTTTCATGTACCCCAGGGTGGAGCTATTTGTCAGGAGAGAGTAAAGAAAAACTGAACGGCCTAGAATGAGAAGAGGAAGTATCCAAAACTCTGAATAAGGATGGAAAAGGGCGCTGCTGCTCATGACCTGGGTAGGGGGTGGGGGATCCTTCTTTTGTATGTTGGGTTACAGAATGAAAGAAAACAGTGAATCTAGGGCCAGGACGTTGGGGTCTAATGTTGTATGTTATTGGATATGGTTTCTCTGAAACTCTATTTTCTCAACTTAAAAGTGGTATCATGAAAAAGAAATGAAATAACATCCGTCAAATGAGAAAATGTATATCAAACTCTTAGTAAATCATAAAGCACCATGCAAATGTAGATGGTTATCATCTGCATTTTAAATATGTAGGTATACAGGTATATATACACACTTAAAAAGCTGATTTCTTTCTTAGAGTATTTGCATGTGATAATAAAATAGCACTTATTTTCTTTTTGAGGAAGAACCTTTCTTGGGCTATGTAGTCTAATTAAGCTATTTGGGTATATTTAGAGATTCTAGGTGGCTGGTGCCTGTAGTCCCAGCTACTTGGGAGGCTGAGGAAAGAGGATCACTTGAACCTAAGAGTTTGAGGTTGCTGTGAGTTGTGATGCCATGGCACTCTACCCAGGGTGACAAAGTGAGACTCTGTCTCAAAAAAAAAAAAAATCCTAAGTATTCATATCATTCAGTACTGCTGTGGTTTAAATATTTCTTTCTTCTAAGACTCAGGTTGAAATTTAATCCCCAAAGTGGCAGTATTAAGAGGTAGGGCTTTTAAGAAGTGATTGGTTCCTGAGGGCACTGTCCTCATGAATTGATTAATTGTGGATTCACAGGTGATCATCAGAGTGGGAGGGATTTATAAGAAGAGGAAGAGAGACGCCCCCTCACCACATGATGTCCTGTGCCACCTTGAGACTCTGCAGAGTCTGCACCAGATGTGGCCATCTGACCTGGGACTTCTCAGCTTCCATAGCCATAAGAAATAAATTCTTTTTCTTTATAAAACCCTGCTTAGATAACAGACTAAGATAAGGACCAACATGAATTCATAATGGAAATTTCTCAATTATGAAGACATTAGCTCATGAATGTTATTAAAAAATTAATGATAATGACACCCTGGATTTCAATGGCATTGATCCCAGAGCTCCCCGTGGGCATGCTGTCATGGATCTGATAACCATAGGTCATCTAGATCCCCTGTGCAAAGGGAAACTAGGAGGTGCTGAGCTGTGTTATGTGCCTTGACCAACGTTAACCACAGGACCAGGTCAGTCTAAGTCCCTTAGGCTGTTGTCAGGATTTGCTTTTCTGACAGTTGTAACTGTAAAGTGTTTTGCCAGCCTCAACCAGAGATGTGTTTGGCTGCACAAACTGCCTTGCAAACCATCATGCATGGAGAGCTAATGTAGTGCTGAAGGGAGAAGTCTGATGCGTGCCTGGCCCTACCTGGCCTTGACCCACCCTTGGGATGCAGAATGTCTGTCATCCTCCAAGGGTGACCTGTGCCAGCTCTAACTCCATCCCCATTTGCTTTGGGCTATTCAGCCCCCCATCTGCCTCAGCCTTGGAGCCATCCTTGCCTGTTTCCCCTCTGACCTTCCACACTCACAACTTGATCTTCTCTTCTCCCTTGACCAGGCCTAGGATTTCCTCTTCTCTCTCCTGGCCTCAGGACCCCATGAACATCCCTGGCTGTGATTCAGTCACCACTAAGGTTCTGCCTCTCAGATGTTAGGAGCTGAATAGCTAAGCCAGTCTAGAGTCCCAGGCCTTTGTCCTGGAAGCAATCTGGCTAAAGAAAAATAAAATCTCTCTCCAGGGGACCTTTTATCAACTCCTGATTTCATGTGCTGATATGTTTTTGTTGTTTAGCAAACTCTCATAGAAAATATTATCCAAATGTCACACCACTGCCTGGGGGTGGGATCAAACTTAATATCAAAGTCTTAAACTGAGACTTAGAGCTGAGAATCTGGATTATTTCTACCAATGTATATTCTTTGTTGGAGCTGCATGATTTGATTTTGTTCAGTGGTTCAAAATAGAAAAAAGTTCCATTACTGAGAATATTGATGTCAGTGCCAAACAACATATGAGGATTCCATTTCATTTGCTTGGCAGCCCTTGTGTGTGTGTGCATGTGTGAGCACGAGCATGGCGGGGGGGCGGGGGGGGTTGTGTGTGTTTTGCATTTGAAAGAGCACTAAGTGAGAGATGAGAGAGAAGCTTCCTTTGGGGTGGCCACATTAGAGTCTGACCCTCTTTGTGGATACTGTGATATGCTGCCCAGACTGTCCCATCGGTGCTAAAGGAGACAACTGAGAGGAAACAGTGAGGCGACCCAAATGTTAGCCACTGCAGAAAGCTGTTACCAGCCCTGGAATGCAAGGAACACAGGTGGCAGTGCTGTTACCAGCCCAAAGGCCAGGGTCACCAGACAGGAGCAGAGCTCATAGAGGGATGACAGACTGTCCTGTCTGGGCTGAGACTTCGAGGAAGCCACTGCCAGAGGTATCCTAGAACAAAGAGAGCAGAAGAAGTGCCTCAGGTGTTTCTCATTCTTAAATTGCCAATATCCTGTCAATAATTGTCCCTGTTACAGAAGGTCAGGGCCAGGGTAACCAGGCCCAGGGCCCTGTGGGTCCCCATGATAAGAAAGGACAAGAGGGCATGGAGCTAAGGGCAAGCAGCCAAGTGACCAGGCAATGGCGCCTTCTAAATCAAGTCTCTGATGGGACATGGGATATGCATTTTCAACAAGTTGCCCACGTGATTCTTAAGTACACCAACATTTGATGATATTTCCAAAATATCAAAAGTCCCTTAAATTTCCAAGACCTCATATAAAGTTCCAGGACCTCATATAAGGTTACACAAGGCATTAGCATAGCCAATCAATTCTAATGGTAGGAAGATACGGACTTATGCTAGCTTCCCTCCTTGGATTTTTTTTAAACCAAAAATGATAAAATACATGGAATATATGTGACAGATAAACACAATGAAAAATTCTCCCATTTGCACAGCCCCTTATGAACCACTAACATGGCACCCAACAGTAATCCAAAATGTACAGAAGAAAGTGAGGTGCATTTATTTAAAATTAGCTCTACAATGTACAACTATTTCTAGCATTCATCATTGTTAATGACTATAATTGATGGCTGGAAATAGAACCTTCAAGTGAGAATAATGTCCAGAATTACATGTGCACTAATTATGAATTATTTACCCCAGGGGCATGGCAGCCAGTGCTCCCTATACTCTGATTTCTTTCTTCAGTTCAGCTCTAAACTGTACTCCATTAACTCTTAAGGCTTTAAACTGCCTCCCCTGTTTAACACACAAGGTGATTTTTATGTACAGAAATGTTCCTTTGTGTGTAAGGGTGTGGGAAGCAGATTCAAATATTCCGGTGTAGTCCAGGGGGAGTCTATGGCAAATCAGCTCAAAATGCCTGAGAGAAAAATGCTGTATTGACCTTAGTTGTTCTTAATACAAGGGACTTGGAACTATGTCTGTGAGTGTTTTGAATTCATATGTAAACCAGTAAGAAAAAACAAGAAGATGTAATGAGCATAGCACAGAAAGAGACACTCTTCAAACACGGCTGTTGCTCTTTTTGGAAGATGAAAGTTTGGAGAAGGCATGTATTTGATTTACCAAGCATCATTGATTCATCCACATTACCAAAGATCCCCCAAAGATAATTTACATTTTAATGTAAGAAATTAACATCATTATAAATATATTTCTGTGTCACTATTCCCCAGATTTATCTCACTAAAAACATGGCCAGTGCTTGAAGATTGATGATCACATTGAGTCACTCTTCTCATCACCAGTTTATAAACAGAGAGTAGGCCAGGATTTATAGTGAACTGTTAAATTTCTAGTGCTACTTAATATTAATAATGTATTACCAATAATACCAATTACTGATGTTATCAATATGCTGTTAATATGTTAATTTTATTAACTATTATATTGTTCTAATGAAATATTCAAATGATTGGCAGGCCACTAATAAATTAATAACAACATCACTGCTATATTAAAACACTAATGTTTTAATGACAATCCTAACAATAATTATTAATTATTATATCTACTTGTGAGATATTATTTTCCTTATTTGAATAGCAAGGAAAATGAAGCTTGGACCAGTTATTTGTTCAAAACCATACAACTAATAAGGTAGTGAGCCAATAAAGATTTGTCTTATGCCTCTCAACTGAGAACGAGAGCTTTGAGTTTCCTCAGCTGCGTGATTGTACTTTCTGCTTAAGAAGAAATAAAAACCGTGCTGTTAGCTTGGTCTTGCTTCCTTGCTTTGTGGTTGTGCACCAGCTAAGTCAAAACGCTTTCAGTTTCTGGGAACCACTTGCTAGTGGAAAGCCCAAACCAGGGCTGGGGTCTTCATAGCCCCTGATACACAACCAGTAAGTAGCCCAGGCCACGAGGCAGAGCTGTCAGCAGCAGAAAACCCAGGTGGGAAGAGACTGCGTATTTGCACATCAGACTCCAGGTCTTAGAATTGTGCCCCTGGGGAAGCTCCTCAGTTCCCTGTGGAAGATGCAAAGTTTCAACTCAACCTCTTTTTGCTTTCCTTAAACTCAAACTTGGTTTTTATAAATAGTAATGCTTTACCTTTTGAGAGTACCATGGAGAAAAAAGAGCTGTTTCCATTTTCTACACGGGAGAGGGTGAATGAATGGACTTGATGTGGGTGTGAATCCCAAGGGCCATGGTCTGAGAGTCGGAAAGTGTTTGTGGCAATAAACCTGTTATGGGTGACATGCATGTTCCTTCCTTCCAACTTGTCTTCCACAGAAGCACTCTCATTACAACCTGTTGTTGCTCAGTTACATGACATGCAGTCTAAGAGTCATTGTCTAATTAGTATCTTTTTGTCTCCTTTATTCACAATCAAGGCACAATCTTTTCAAAGAGAGAAAGAAAAGTCACCACATAAATCTGTCAAGGCTGGTTTAGTTTCATGTGGTTGACCAGGAAAACCATTCTCTTACCTGAATATGTATCTTAATTTTAAAATAGTTTCTATAACTTTATTATAACTTGCAATGCTCCTTTTATTCATTTACAAGTTGCTTTCAGAGAAATGAATCATGCATTGAGAGGAATTCACTATTCATAATAGCTTTGGTGTGTGCATGGCTGGTGGACTTACCACCTTAGTGTGAACTGGCAATACCCCCACATTAAGAAACCTCAAGAGTTTTCAAGGAAGGAATATGGGTCTCTTTGGGCAGAAACTTAGCAAGTAGACCAGAGCTATTTCCTTGTAGAAAGTCCCTGTATGTATTACAGAGATCTTGCCTATAAGATTGGCCTTGCTAAGTGGAAACCATAAGGTCTGAACTCCTGGATGTCTATTCTTCAATTAGAGCAATATAGGGGCTTGGCTGGAGTTCAATAAGGGTATCTTTTATTCTTTTCAAAAATATGAGTTTCATGCACCAACACATGTGTACGTGGCTTGCACACTCCTCTTTAAGTTACTAAGACAATAGGTTTGGAGGGATGGGGTATTAAAGAAATCCTTTTAACCTCTAAAAAATGTTAAACACCCAATGTTTTCCAGTACTGTTTAACCATGAAAGCCTTTTTAAAAATGTAATACACATTAGGATTCTCTCTGAGGAACTTGCCTGGGTAATCTGATCTAAGAGAAAGAGAGATCTTACGTGAAATGAGATAGAAAGTGTCATGGATGGGACCCTTTCCTCTGTGTTGGAGTGCACTGGTCCCGCACCTCTCCCTGGCCAGCTGCAGACTCTTACCCACAGCATGAGCCTCACTCATTACAGGAACTTTTTGGCATCTCTAGGGAGCAGACCCTGTGTCATTTATAGGGCATGTCTATCTTTTCATCACTAACTCCCCCACTTCTGTTTTTTCTGACCTGCTGCATTCTATACCCATTCACTTCTCAGGCCACCAAGACCCAGACTTTCATTTCTACCTTCCTTGAATTTCTGGAAACTTGATTTGCTCCAAGATTTTAATAGCACAATTTTGTTAACGTGTATATTGATTTCTGAGCTGCTTCTGACCACAGGCGCTTTAGATGCCTTTGGTTTCAAAACTTCTGGTCTATTTCTGATCATGTACAAAAGAAGCAGACCTGCCCCATCCCATCATTGGTCCTAGCCTTCTTGTAATGTGAGTTTTGAGTAATTTTTGTGGAGCTCCTAGCCCATCCTCAACTCCCTCCGAACCCTTCTGCCCTGAAGGACAAACTGAAAATGATCAGATATCCTAGAATCATCAGCCACTAAACTGTTTAGGTTGTTGGTTGTTGAACACTAAATAGAAACTGTCACTTCACTCCAGGTTCATGAACTTGGGAAACTAAAAGTTCTGAGAATAGGTTGTAAATCATGTTTCTTGTAACACCCCAGAGATCTACCTCAGCTTAATTTTCTTGTCAAGGTTGGACAGTTTTTGACCTAGAATATCAAGTCTGTTTTGCTTTCTTTTTTTTCTTTTTTTCCAGTTTCAATAAATTTAGGGTAGTCCAAGTGTTTTTTGTGTTCCATGGATGAATTGTACAATGCTGAAGTTAGGGCTTTTAGAATACTGTCACCAAAATAATTGGACCTAATAGACAGATTGTCCATCACCTGCTGCCCCACCCTTCCCCCTTCTTATTTCCAGTGTCCATTATGCCACTATATGACCATATATACCATTGTTTAGTTCCCACTCATAAGTGAAAACACATGGTGTGTGTTTTTCTAATACTGAGATACTTAGGATAGTGCCTGTTTCCATCCAAGTTGCTGTAAGAGACATTATTTTGTTCTTTTTTATGGCTGAGTAGCACTCCGTGGTATATACCCCACATTTTCTTATTCATTCATCAGGTGATGGGCACTTAGGCTGATTCCACATCTTTGTGATTGTGAACTGTGCGTTGATAAACAGTCGACTTCTCCTTTGGGGAGATACCCTGTAGTGGGATTTCTGTATGGAATGGTAGGTCTACTTTTAGTTCTTCGAGGAGCCTCTGTACTGTTTTCATAGAGGTTGTCCTAATTCACAGCTCCACCAACAGTGTGTATGTGTTCCTTTTTCACCACATCTGCACCAACATCTATTGGGTTTTGATTTTGTAATCCTATCTTTTTCCATGGGGCTGTGGTACATTCTGCTCTTCCTTTTTGCTTTATTAACACTTGGGCTTCCTTTCTAATAAAGAACAAAGTAAATAATAAACACAGAAACTATCTATGCTCTTTAGTTTGAGAGATGCTATTTCATATTACCAAGGAAGTATCTTTTCTCCTACTACTGATCTCATTTCTTAACTACATGCAAAATGTGTAACATTCACACTTTATAAAGTCCTTAGTTACATCCTTGCCAGATGGGATGCAAAAATTAAGCATCAATTAGCCTTTTCTGGGTTGCGTACATCCTTAAATTCTGTTCTCAGATCACCACAACTTAACTCTGTGATTTATATTGCACTGATAGCTTTGGGAGTTCATTTCATTTCATTATTCTTCAGCAATTGTATTTCATCCACTTAGCTATTTCTATGGCAATCGTGGTTTGATAAGGAGAGATTGCTCAGTGTAGCCACATCACAATAACTGTAAGATAAAATCCAGCAGAGCCCAGCTAGTTTTTGATGTGTTCTTGGATCCTATACACACAAAAAGCAGCATATGAAAATAAAAGTGATAAACATCATTCTGCATTCAAAATTGTTCTGATTTAAGACATATTGACCCTTTTAAATAAATACATCAGTAAAATGGACAAATACAATCTTGGACTTGAAGTCTGGTTTCATTTGATAAAGTATTTATAAAAATAAGAATGATTTCCCCAAATTCAGCTGTGAGTATAAGAAGTACAACAGGAAGCCCAGACCATCTGTGGGGACGGCAGATGCTCAGTTTGTGTGTGTGAGTGTGTGTGTACTCTGTGTGCTGATACGTGAATATCACCACAGATAGAGGAACATGGACCATCTTTGCCTAAATCATTTCCCGATATGTTCACATGTAATATTTGCCTTATTCTACACATAGAATTTCTATTTCAGCTTAAAATTCAAATGTTAGAGGAGGCCTAATTTTTTATCCCTTATCACTCAAAAGAGGCTCCTTACTATATTTCTCTTCATGAAAAGAAGAATCAGAAGCATCTCTTGAGAGGAAATATGAGTATATCATTGTACTTAAGAGCAAGGACCATGGAGCCAAATTGCCCAAGTTCAAATCTCTTTTATCAGCAGGGTAGATTTAATCATGGCAGCAGTTCTTAGTCACTTCCTGTATCTACACCTTTTGCCATGGTCTCATTGTGAGATAAAGCTATATCCCATGTGCCTGACTTTGCCCTGACCATCTGACTGCTTTGGGTCAATAGGAGGATGCTGGAAGGGATTCTGTGCAAATTCTAATGCTAGGCCTTATAAGACTTTGTGTGCTTTCCCTGTCTGCTCTTGGCACTTTTATGGTTAAGGTAATTCATAGTTCTTTAGGTAATTCGTTAGTCCAGAGAGGATGAGTGACATGTGGAACAAAGTTCCCCATCCAACCTGTGGTCAAAAGCAGAGCTGCCCAAATGCCACACTGGCTCAGAAGGTCCCTTCCATTTTCAGCCTAGATTCACTTAACTTCAACTGTCCACACATGTGTAAGAAGCAGAATGGAAATCCCAGTAGGGGACCACTTTGGACACTCCCAATACAAACATGTGGATGAATGTTTAGAACTATACCACATTGTATTGTACCACATACAATGCCTGCGAGGATAATTTCTTATTGTGTTATACTAAGATTTTGTGATTATTTGTCACGCACCAATAGCTGACAAATGCTGCAGCCACTCACTATCTGTGTAACTTTAGGTAACTACTTCAGCTTTGTCTGCCTCAGTTCCCTCAAAAATAATGGTCAACTAGCTCCAGGAATTGCAGGGAATATTAGTAAGATAATTTAAAATTAGCTTTCTTAGACTAATGCCTGAAAAATAGAAATTGGTAGCTGAAGGTTAACTAGCATTACTTATCATTCTTCTAATTTCATTCCTAAACCTTGCCACTGTCCACTGTGAAGTCAGGCTACTAGAGGAATCTGGCACTGTGGCCAGGAGAGCAATTCGAGTCATGCAGAACATTCCACCAGCCACGCACATTTCAGAACCAGTAGTTATGGCAATAGGAACTGTCCAGCTGGGGCAGTAGGAACTGCTTTGCCCATGGGGAGAAGACAAAAAGAAGTATTTTATTTCTCACCATGGCTCACACTCCATGTTATGGTGAGCTGTTCAGAAATCAGTGCTAGAACTCTTTACTTCCTTACCATGCTTGGGGAAACACATGAGATTGATTCCATATAATTTTTCTCAGCTTCCTCTCCCCTCTTACGGAGTGGCAAGAATTTAAAAGAATTTTCCCTTTAATTCAGACAAATAATGTTATCAGTTCACCAAAAGAAATCCTTTTTCATTTTAACATGCTAATAAACCATGACTTCGAGGGCTATCATACTTTATGCCGTCCTCACCTATGTGCATGTCCACAGAACTGAATCTGAACTGAAAGGACAAAATGTGAGCGGCCCAAAGGCATCGCTACATGGTAAAGCTTTACAGACTGTGGACTGGCAGAATTCCACAACTGAACAGATAGCATTATCTGCATACATTTCTCAACTAGTATCAAATGAAATATAAACACATTGACTAATTCTACTAAAAGTATGACAAATATAAATAAATTCAATTAATCTCTGTGCTCTTCCGAGGCAAGGAGTGAAAGACTCCGGACTGAGCATGTCACGTATCACCCACCTTGGTTAAATGATAATGAGTCCACACACACAAAGTCTGAGAGGGATTTTGTCCCTCTGAAGAAAAGTAAATATTTTTTTCAACAAAAAAACCTTCTGAAGGCTATTGTAATTTTAATCATTTAACAAATTGTTTTATAGCATCATTTTAAAACCTCGTAGTTGTATGTGTCTTATGAGTTTCTCAAAGCATTCCGTCCCTGTGATCTCATTTTATCCTTACAATATTCCTGGAGGGGTGGAATGACTTCACCTGCCTTTCACAGGCTGGCCTTGATCATGAGCTGAGTACAGGATGGTGCCTTTGGGGACAAAGGGTATATTAAGGCAAAGGAGAAGGAGGGCTGTGGCCAAGAAAATATAAGTGTACCTTATCCTCTTTTCAGGTGTCAGCATCCAGTGGTGATGCTGGCTGGAGTGTTCCAGTAAGGGGAGGGGGCTACAATAATCATGGGAGGCCTAGGTGGTAGCGCTTGACTGGATTCTGGTTTGTTAAGAGAGAGGTAATCTGTGATGCATGTAGATGCATGTCCAGCCCTAGAAAACAGAGAAGGCAAAGAATTAAATAAGGAGGTTGAGTTCCAACTTCATCCTTTCCCTCAAAACAGGGGCCCTTGGACTGAATTCAAGAAGAGGGGAAGAGAGGTTAACAGGAATTGGGCAGTTATTTTGGGCTCAGTTAGAGGGGAGGTTGAAAGGATACTGGACAGATGCTGGGGGCCCCAGAGAAGAGTCAGTGAGGGTCAGAGTCTGAAGTAAAATTCCTTTGCCGGAGTCGTGATAGCACAGTCCAGCACTACAGTGATACAAGACAAAATTTTAAGTCTTTCTTGACCTCCCCCGTAAGAGTTAAGGACCACTGACTGCCAGGGCAGGTTGTATGACTTCCTGACTTCAGAAGGGCTGGATCGTCAGGTGTCTGGCACTCGCCTGGAGCCAGGATGTCCTGATGGAGGCCCTGGGAAAGCAGAGCATCAGGACTGTGAGAGTGGTTGGGTCCAAGGAAACTTCCTGTAACCCATTTATTTGAAAGAACAGGAAATAGAGGTGCTGAGTGGTGCTGTGATTCATTCACAGGCAGGACCCAGAACCAGTGTGCCAAACATCCAAAGGCTTTGTTTTATTTTATTAGATCATAACTGTGTCCATTACTACATTAATGGGGTACAATGTGCTGATTTTATGTACTATCTGGAATGTTTACACCAAACTGGTTAACATATCATTCACCTCACTTATTTCATTGTTGTGTTTAGACATTTATACTCATTAATATATTTGACATGTACACTTGCAATATGCACAATAGGTGAGGTCCCACCAATTACCCTCCCTCCACCCTCCCTCGCCCTCCTCTTCTCTCCTTCTTTCTGGGCTATAATTGTGTTTTATCTTTTGTCTGAAAGACTTATTTTAATCCAAATAATTTTATATGTTCATTGTTGTTGTTGACCTCTGGAAGACACCAAAGAAGGTGGTGGAGTCTGGGTTACTTCTCACTTTCTCTTTCTTACATTAATAGAAACAGCAGAAACCCACAGAAAGTATCATATGGGTTGCCATGCTCTTTTGAACATCAGACATAATTTCAGTTTTTAATTCTATGGTAATTCATTTTTGATCCTTGGATGAAAGGGACAGGTGAGTGAATTGATAGATGGATGGATAGAAAGATAGATAGATAGACAGATAGATAGATAGACAGATAGATAGATGAACCTGATCTGTAAGCAGTTTGAACTGCTTGCACATCCCAAGCATGTGTGAGACTAGTTAATACTCTACCTCCTTTGCCCTGGGAGTTGGCTTCATCTCTGAAGAAGTCTACAGTTGGTATGCCACGTGACTTATTTGTCCAAAGAAAGATCCATCATCCTAAATAATCTGAATAAAGATAAGCCAGATTTTGAGGCAGAATCATTTAGTGATGTAGGCAGCAGGAAAGAGACAGGAAACAGAAGACCAGATGGCCCTTCCCTCACCACCCAGTGTCACTAAGCTCACCCTCCAGCCCCCTGTACTGCCCTTTCTTTCACCACCCACTGTCACTAAGCTCACTCTCCAGCCCCCTGTGCTGCAGCACTTACTTTATTAATAAGACGGGGCTATTCATCACACTTCCACTCTGAACACCTCCAGTGTAAGAATGACTTAACTGAGGAAATCAACATTAAAAACACTTTGACAATGAAACAGTTTTACACTGAGGCCAGCTGGCATTATTAGATGCATTGATCATCATTATTTCCTGATTCTGACCAAGTGTGTGGGTTAGTGCAGACCCAGTCCTAGAAGTGGATGCCACTGTGTGATTTAGGCAAAGTATGATTTCTGCTCTGTGGAAATGTGCACCCTTACACCGTGAGCAGAGAAACATTTTTCACATGGACAGTTTATACCAATTCATGTTTGGCTGTTGGTATAGTTATGTTAATTCTCCATGATATCTTCCCTCCAGTGCTTTTGCTTTTGAATAATAATAAAAGTGACTTCTTCTAAATAAATAGGCCTGTTCACAGCAACTGATACTTAAGTGAATTTATGCAGGAGGTATTTTGGTATTGCAGACCAAATTAACTCTCTGAAAATCCATTAACTTCATGGCTCAAGCAGGATATTTAGTATAATTTGTGAAGTACAAAGTAAAAGTCAGGGTAGAATTTTCTTTGGCATACTCATAGAATTTCTACCATGCATCCATTAAAAAATATCATAACAATTATATCAAAATGAAAATAACAAAACATCCTATGCATGATCAGAAAGCTGCAATTGCAAGGAAAGCCCAGCCACACCCAGAAAATGAGAGGTGTAATTAGCATCTATAATTTGTACCACTCCCTGGTGACTGGGACTGTCATGACAAATCAGCTTAAACCAATTTAAATTGGACATTAATAATAGTTGTGGGTTTGTAGCATTGAAGTTGGGAACACTGGGATCCTCTTTCATGATTCTCTAATACCTACTCTTACTAACCTTGACTCCTCCCTTCACAAGTCACTTCACCTGGGTATTCTTTCTTGACAACCATAAATGTACTACCGTCTGCCATCTGCCTATAGGTAAATGAGCAGCAAAAATGTACATTTCTTAAATAGGAGCTGAAATCTAGAAGATAAATATTGCTAGTACTGCCAACAACAACAAAAGGACCCACAAAATCACTCAATGAATCAATCAACCAGGACTGTATTTGGTGACATCATACCAATCCTCTATGAGGAGCAGACCTGCCTGGAGCTATGCAAGATGCCAGGACAGTATAATTATGAGGTCCCTGTAGTAAGGAAGGAAGGATATAATCCAGATGGGAAACATGACAATCACATAAAATGTCATCAGCAGCCTATTAAACATCCCCTCTTCCCTAGATCCCTGAAACAGCTATCATTTCTTCAGTAATTCCTGTGTTCTCATCACTTAACACAGACCATTTGTTTACTTATTCCTTAAGGCACCTAGTGAGGTAGGTGAAAAATAATCCCCATTTTATGGACATGAAAACTGAGCTTTTGTGAGTTAAGTAACTTGCCTAAGGTTATGCAACTATAATAGTAAGTGGTGACAACAGGATTTGTAAGCAAGCTCCAACCCCACATGGTCCAGTTGGTGTTGTACTGTTTGGGTAAAGGGCTATCTTCTCTATCCAGGAAAATCTCCTTGAAACAGGAGAATTTCTGTCTTGCACATTCTTTGTTCTCCACAGCCCCCCACCATTGTTTGCAGAATAAATGGACACATTCACTATAGGCGGAACTCCTATATGCCTCTGGCCAAAAAAGCCATTTGAGAGAGAGCAGTGAAAAGACTTTGTGCAGGCATACTTGTAAGAAACTGAGGCAGAATCCCATGTGGCCAGATTAGTTGTGGGCCTAACATGACCAAGGCTTTGGCTGGAATAGCATTTCCAGACTGTGTTAAGGAATTAAGGCTGACTTTATAAGGCCAATGAAAAAGCCCTTT
>CAUYTI010136522.1:0-10328 GCA_963575145.1 Galago senegalensis
TGTGGTCCCAGCTACTTGGGAGGCGGAGGCAGGAGACTTGCTAGAGCCCAGGAGTTGGAGGTTGCTGTGAGCTGTAATGCCACAGCACTCTACCCAGGGGGACAGCTTGAGGCTCTGTCTCAAAAAAAAAAAAAAAAGAAAGAGATAAGGAGCATTTTAATTACTAATCGAAATTCTAGGTGAATACCCTAACTTCCATCCAAAGCAGACAGACATACATGCAAATAGTTGCTGTTTACTAAGGCAATCATCGAGCAATGATATGAACAGCATGGTTTTGAGCCATAGGCCTTTGAAAATTTGCTGTCTTCCTTGTATCTGAGGCCGATGCAGCTAGAGCAGGCTTTGATGGTTGGGAAATCATTCTGGCTTTCTTCCATGAGGTCAGAGAAATAGGGGTCATCTCCTTGACTGTGGGGCTGCCACAGTAAGTCTGCTTATGGAGACTGAGCTCTTCTTCTTCCCTCATGTCAAGCATGACAAAAGGGCGTGTTGAATGTTTTGAAATCAGCCAAAAGAAGTTGTTTTGAGATCAAAAGAGTTGCATTAAATTCAGGTTCAGGCACTAACCAGCTGCATGACCATGGGCAAATTATTTAACTTAACAGAGTCTTGGTTTCATTGGCAAAATGGAGATAATTCCTGCCTTACAAAGTTTTTCTCATGATGAAACAATCGAAAGCAGTGACTTACACTTTTCCTTTTACTGTAAACTATGGGAAGAAACAAACCCAGTATGTACATAGGTGAATGTGCAAGTCAATGTATGGAAAATCCAAATCAAAGTTTCACATAACAACATTTAACCTGACTATTTGAAATGTACTCCAATAAATTTCTATTCTATATTATATTTTCTTCCAGTTTTAAAAAATCCTGACCATACTTCACTAAATTGATTTCAAAACATATTCATGGGATAAAATTCAGCTTGGAAAACACACATTTAATTCTCCCAATAAACATCAAATTCTCTCCTTTCTTCTTTTCTGTTCCTTTTAACACTTTATTTTATTCCACTGTCTTCTAACTCCATATATTTTGACGAGACGTTCATGGGAATACACATAATTGTTCTTTACATGTAATGTGTCATTTTTCTCTGATGACCACTTCAGTATTGTTTTTAGCAATTTGTATATAATGAACTTCGGGGTTTTTTTTTTTTCGTATTTATACCTATTTGAGGTTCATTATACTTCTTAGAGGTGGTGATTTATGTCTTTTACCAGTTTGGAGATATCTTGGCCCTCATTTCTTCAAACGCTTTTCCTGCCACCTCTTCAATTTGTCTCCTTTGGGATTCTAACTGGATCGGGGACCTTTTGCTGTTGTTCCACAGGACCTTGAGTGTCTGCCCATTTTTCATATTTTTTTCCATTTTTAGTTTACTTAATCGCTTTTTCTATTTCTTCTTCAGATTGGGAAATTTCTGTTGTTCTACTATTAAGTTACTTAATTCTTTCCTCTGCCCTCCCTATTCTGCCTCTGATTTTAAATTTTCAGATATTGTACCTTTCATTTCTCAATTTTCTACTTGGTTCTTTTTTGTACATATCCTGTTTCTCTAAGATATTCTAGTTTCCATTCATTGTAAACATCTTTCCTTTTATTCATTGAGCAGTTAGAATAGCTGCTTTAAAGTCCCTGTGTTATATCTCTGGGCCATCTCGGTCATTTCCCAGTAAGCCTCTATTGATTGTCTTTTTTCTTGACATATATTCCTAGTTCATTGTATGTCAAGTAATTTTGGATTATATCCAGGACATTGTGAGTATTATATTTCACAGACTCTGAGTTTGGCTGGAGCCTTCTAAAAATGACTGAGGTTTTTGTTGTAATGGGCAATTACTTTGATTAGACTCAAACTTCAGTCTCATCTGCAATGGCTGGCAGTTCAATATACAGCTAAATTCTTTAAGCCTCAGCTGTTAATTTGAAGCTGTTTCATTCATGTTTAGATCAAGCAAAAATTTCAGAGTTCATCCAAAGAATTTGGACCTCTACTTCTCTAGCTGTCTCTCCTAGATTACCCCCTCTGATATGACTGCCCAAGCCTCCATATCCTGGTTCAATAGGCCACAGAAGTCTAAGCTATTCCATGTCGTACCATGTCTCTGGCCCACGCAGGCCAATGCTACAGAATTCAGTATGTACACTGCACAACCTCATCCTCAAAGATTTGAATACCCTTGAAAATGTGCCTGCTTTTGTTCAATCTCCAGAATTCTTGTATACTTTTAAAAATTGAATCAGAGTTATATATTTTGTCTGCAGGACACTGAGTCTGTTAGGAGCACATTCCATAGAATTAGAAGTCACTCCTCTCATGACTTTTAAGGAAAATTGATCCTATTTTAACAGTAGAAGGGGGAGGGAAAATTAATCTTATAAAAAGCCTTAAAGTCTTCAATAAACCACAAATGAAGAAAAATAGCATTTCTTATCATTGAGGTAAGTGCAATAAGTTACAATATTTGTGGAAAGTCAACTATGTCCATAGTTAAACCAAATATAAATAGTTGACAAACTACAGCAATGGGCCCAATCTGACTCACTGCCTATTTTTAGGTAAGTTTTATTGAAACACAGCCATACATTCATTTATGTTGTCTATAGCTGCTTTTGCACTACAATGACAGAGCTGAGTAACTGTAACAAAAAAAAATACACTCCACAAAACCCACCATATTTACTATGTGGCTTTTTATAGAAAATCATTTTGTCAATCCCAGTTCTACACAATCCACTTAGAAGGCAGAGACTATCAGACCAGGGATAAAATTTTAAAACTCAACCATATCCTGTACACAGGAAACCTACTTTAAATATAAAGACACAGGTTCCAAGTAAAAGGAAGAAAAAAGACATATGAAAGACCATGAAAACAAAAGGGAAATATTCTATTATTACTAAAGTAGACTTCAGGCAAAAAGGACAAAGTGGGGCATTTCAAAGTTATACCCATGTCGATTACTTAAGAGGACTTAGAAATTCTAAATACATGCTCAGACAATAACAAGAGTCAAGATTCAAAATATATGGAGTGAAAACCAACAGAATGAAAGGAGGATATACACAAATATACATTTCTCTCTCTTTCTCAGTATTCCGCAGCATCCAGAGGGCTGAAACAAGAATTTTAATCGTGTTTGCAGCTGCCAAGAAGCCTGTGCCAAGACAGGATTTAACATGAAAGTGAAGTTTGTGGAAAGGGAGCAGGAAACAGGAGATGCTTCTGAACCGTTACAGTAGCCTGAGAGGGAAGAAGGCAAGAATGGGGGGAACAGTGCCAGACCAAGAGAGGTTCAACCTGACCGTCTCACCTACTAGAAGAGTTTTCCATTCCCTAGGGCAAAAATGTCCTGTGGTTATGAGCTTAAAGCAGACAACAGGAAACCTGGCTCAGGGTGAACACAATGGTTCACCCAGACAAGCAATAACTGGGGATGTTGGTCAATTATGCTCCTTGCAAGAGGAAATTTCAGTGATCTGTTTCACAGTCACCATAGTCCACTATGCATTGCATAATTATCTCAGGGAGAAGCTCCTCCTGAGGGAGAGTTTCACGGGTCTCCCTTCCGAAGGAGAACCTTGGAAGAGGGAGGTTAATGGTATGAACTAAAGCCCCATGGCTGATACTCATCTTTAGCCTCCTCCATTAACCATTCTACATTTCCCTCACCTTCACTCTAAGTACCTTGTTAGAACTTTGTGGCTTCACTTGGTGTGTGACCGAAATGTTCATTACTAAGGCCGTGGCAATTACATCCCCTCAGATCCAGGTTGGTCATACTCAATTACAGTGGGCCAAGGTACTAAGTACCAGAAGGTATCCAAGTGCCTCACCTATCCCTGCACTGTTTCATAAAAGCAGACACACAAGAAGTCTTATTCCTTGTGAATGTCAAAAATACCTCATAACACATTTTTAAAATTAAAAATAGAATAAAGCATGATTTTTTTTTTTTTTTGCAGTTTTTGGCTGGGGCTGGTGCCCTAATCCTTGAGCCAAGGCACTGCCCCATAATTAGTTTTTCTTTTGAGACAAAGTCAATAGTCTTACTCTGTTGTTCAGGCTAGAGTGCTGTGGAGTAAGCCTGACTCACAGCAACCTCAGACTCCTGGGTTCCAGTGATCCTCCTGCCTCAGCCTCCTACATAGAGACTACAGGTGCCTGCAACAATGCCCAGCTGATTTTCCTATTTTTAGTAGAGATGAGGTCTCACGCTTGCTCAAGCTGGTTTCAAACTCCTGAGCTCAACCATTCTACCCACCTCAGCCTCTCAGAGTGCTAGGATTACAGGTGTGAGTCAAAGTGCCCGTCCCAAGTATAATTTTATAATGTGAATCAGAGATTTATAGCTGTTATTCAATTTCAATGGAGACAAACTTTGTCATCAATTACAGAATATCTACTGTATTTCATAGGCAAGGTAGAAATGGCATAATCACAACTATTCTACATTAGAAATATTTATTCCATTTCTCATCATGCAGGGAACTATCCAGGGATTTAAAACTGTACTGGGAGAGAGAACATGTATGTGGGAGACTCAAGACCCTCAAACACAAAAGGTAAACAAGACTTCCACCTGAGAATTAAACTAGAAAAATCTGCACAAAATAGAGACTAGCCCATCTGTAAAAGTAAACCAAGAATGACCCGGAGGCAAGACTAGAACTGCGTAATTCAGAAAAGCCAAATCAACTTCATTCTACTCTTTCTACAAAACAACTGTGTGAAGGAGAAGGGACGTGATTATCATGGACCCTAGGAAAGAGGGATTAAGAGATCACACCTGACGAGTGAGCCTGCAGTATCCCTGGGGAAACTCCACTCCGCTCTTACTAATATCCAAGTCCTTTCGTTTATCCAGGTGGTGGGGGTGGGGTCAGACTGCTTGACCTTGCATCAGGCCCACATGTTCAATGCGTCACTTAGCTCTGAGCGTCGTGAAAATACCCGTGCCAGAGATCAAGGATTAAAGAGGTGCACCACGATCAATCGTCTAGTCTACAGACATAACCTTCATCTGACAACGAGTAAATCTAGTTTCAGGGATTAAAGCGGCATTTAGTAAGTTTTTTAGAAAATAAATTGTTTTATGAAACCCGTTGTACAATAGAAATGCAATGAACTGATCTTGTCATTTATTTTTATTATTTGCATCAAACCCTCTACTCTTCAAAACTACAGTTAACTCATATCTATATTCAATCTGACGATTTGGGAAAGAAAGATTTTGGCATCTCCATAATATCTTGGTTTGCATAAAGCTCATTATTAGCGTAAGATCAACTATTAAAATAGGAAACTCTTTTAAATAATGCAAGTGAGTGTAAAAAGACATCGGACTCCTGAAATGTAAAAGGTGCACGGCTGAGGACATGGGCAAACGTGTACAGACATATAATTTGTGAGCACTCTGCAGACAGGGCCTGACTACGTGGAGCTCATCAGCCCTGATGAGGCACTAACTGCATTCAGGTGCACTTCAATCAGCACTAGATTACACCATTAAGATTAATGAGGCACAAGAAGACTGTAATGAATAAAAGAGGGCTGGGATTAAAATCTTTACATATCTTTTACTCATCTGGCAACAGTTTGGTTAACAGTACAGTCACATCTCTCTTTGGTAGACAGGTAAAAGTTTTAGTTATTCAAGGTTTTATTTGTAACACGTTATGTTCAGATACTCCTGGGCACATCTTTTTAATATTCATTTAAAAGGACTATTGGTTTAGTTTAATTAAAACAGATTAATCTGTCTTTTGCCAACCTGTTTTTTAGAAACAGAATCTCTCTCTGATCACAAATTTTCTCATCATAATGCTGTGATTTGCTTTTTTTTCTCATTTAAACCGCTAGCATGTTTCCAAGTCAATATAATCCTGCTTTTCATCTTTTCTAGGAATATATTCATCATGATGGGTGGGGAAAAAGTCCAACAGTCTCCAACAAATACAACTACTATGAGACTCAGCAGTATAAGAAATTGGGAAGGAAACATGAGTATTTGTCAGGATATCAATGTGTATTTTAATATTTTCATGGCAAAAAATAGAATGAAACTTACACAATCTCAGGAAGATAACATAGTCATTTCTCTGAGCACAGGGTAAGGGTTAAGACATTTTAAATTCTAGATCCAGTTTTGATAAATTTAAAGTTAGTTATGTAGTCTACATCTTAGTTTCCTCCAAACAAATAAGGACTGCTGTTCATGAGTATTAGCATACAACAAATATTTCCATTTGTAATATTTGGGAAGCTTGCATGGGTGTCTGATCTTTTTTCTTTTCTGCTGCACATCTGAAGAATAAGAGTTGTCTTGGGCCACACATTAAATACACAAACACTAACACAAGTCGACGAGCAAAACAAACAAACAAAAAGATTCCTACATACTTTTCACAATATCCAACACCACAGAGAAGCAAAATTGTCCTCAAATAATCTGCATGAAGCCTATGGGCCACAGGTTGGACACCTGTGAGACCATAAGATGCTTAATAAATTATTATTAAAAAATATTGTGTCCCATAAATACAACTTTCTAAATTCAAATTGATAATGGATCTTATCAATTCAAATTGATTGGGAAACTGATTAAGGACAGAAAGGGGAAACAGGAGAAAATTCTGGCCTCTTCCATATAATGAGTTTTGAGACCCTTGTGACACAAAGTGGAGTGATGGTAACAGAACAGGACACACAGCAACTGTCACAAACATCACAAGACTAACAGACACCACCATGCAACTATCAGGAAAATAACAGGTGGCAATTATGGCTAAAAAGGAAGGAAGATGGGCACATGTGGTAACTGAGGCAACCTACATAACCAGTAAGTAGACAAGAATACCTAAGGACCTCAGGGAACCAATAATGAACTTTATAATCATGGGGGGAGTTGTGATGAGATACACTTGTGAACTGCCTTTGTGTGGGGTCACCTCTCCTGTGCAAGGGGACCCTTTTCCAATCTTTCTGGAAAAGTTTATGTTTAAAAGACAATGCTTTATCTATACTTTAAATATACATTTGCAGAGCTGGGCATGGTGGCTCACATCTATGATTCCAGCACTTGGAAGGCCCAGTTAGGTGGATTGCCTGAGCTCACAGTTTCAAGATCAGCCTGAGCCAGAGCGAGATCTCATCTCTAAAAATAGCTGAGTATTGTGGTGGGCACCTGTAGTTCCAGCTAACTGGGAGGCGGAGGCAAGAGAATCGCTTAGGACCAGGAGTTTGAGGTTGCTGTGAGCTGTGACACCATGGCACTCTACCAAGGGTGACAAAGTGAGACTCTGCCTCAAAAAAACCCAACCAAATCAAAAAACCCCACATTTGCTTCTATTGCGCCGCACTGGGAGTCCCAGCTGCTTTATTTTCCACTCCCCCATACTCTGATTTCACTTTGACTCAGCCAAACTTGCTTGTTTTACTCAGCAACCCAACCAGGTCCACTAAATAGCTGGATGGCTCAGAGATCCCAGACAGAATCTATGCATAACACTTTGATTCTTAAGTTTAAGAACTTCTTAAATATGAAGATGTAAAACTGAGCTTCAAGAGAATGAAGAAAATACTATTCACAAAAAGGTGAAACATTGGTTTTTAATTTTTTAAAAAAATTGTGGTAAACACAAGAGGGACTCTACCTAACAACATCTAATATTTTGACCTGGTTGTTTGTACCCTCACATTAACCTGAAAGGAATGTACTTTTCAAAAAAAATAAATAAAAATTGTGGCAAAATATATATACATAAAATGTACCATTCTGATCATTTTAAGTGTACAATTCTGGGTGAAATCATCATCACTATTCTAAATTATTAGTTTTTAAAACAAATACCCAGAGGAAAAGTGGCAGCACCTTTAGGTCGAATAGTACCGTTGGATTAAGTCTTAAAAGAAGTCCCTCTAGCCGCCCTCCAGGACTCACTGTTTAGAGATCTAAAGGCCACGTGTTCCCAGCAAAGCTAACGTTCCTGTTTAAAAACTTGCTGATGTCCACGCTGCATAGCCCCGGGCACAATTCCACCAAGGCCCTCCTTAATTTACTCCTTGGGGAATTACTAGTACACCTGTCTGTCTTCTCTACTGTATCACAGATTCCTCTGGGGTATGGACCGTGTCCAGTTCTTCTTTACACAGATCACTATCGCACTCTCACATCTTCCAGAGCACATGGGTGACAAGTTCTTAGACAGACTGTATTATGATCCATTATTTCACTTGGAAGAAACAGATGACAGGGTCTTTTCTGATTCACCCAAGCAAGTTTCAGCTTGCTCAGCTATCTGTATTGCTGGGAGGACTTCATTTGTTTCTGTCTGTGCAGATTCCACATTTCTTGAGTTTTGTGTATCTCAAAACTATTGTAATGACCTGTGTATGTACAAATATGACTTTGTACATTTTCCTGGCCCATAAATGTTTCTTAAAATACTGTGGGACTACTTTTCCCATGATCATTTAATTGTTATGTCATGATTTTTGACAGGCTGCCTTCTTTCTCCTACACGGTCCTTTTAAATTAGTTAATCCTAAATCACTAATTACTCTATTATTTTTACCCAGAGACGTATAGGTAGATTATTCTACATAGCAGTTACTAAATCTGTACTAAACATTTTGGTTACTTTATGTTCACGCTGGCCTTTTATGAAGTATTAGCATAAATCCCCCTCTGTGTGTGTGTCAGTGTAAGGCTTGTTCACGGAAGCACTTCTGCTTATTGGAGAGGAAGCTAGGTTGGGTCCATGCATTTCTTTTTTATTGACTCTTCCTCACCATCTCTCTAATCCCTCCCTCTAGTTGTCTGCAACACATTCTACTGTCAAGTCCCCTCTCCAGAAAAAAGTCCGGCAATTTGTCTGTAATCTGTATTACCACTGTGCCTCGTTACACTGATTATCCCATAACACTTACCACCTTATTAGTGGTTTAGGAGTCTGCGTGTCTTACCTTCACAGGCTGGTCGTGTGCTTAAAGATAAGGACTCTCTGTCATGTCTATAGATCTACCCTTAAGGTACTGGCAAAAGGGAGATAATAAAAAAGCACTTTTTCAGGCCAGGTATGGAGGCTCTTGACTGTAATCCTAGCACTCTGGGAGGCCAAGGCTGGAGGACTGCTTGAGCTCAGGAGTTCCAGATGAGCCCATGCGAGAGTGAAACCTCATCTCTCCTGAAAATAGAAAAACTAGCTGCGCGTTGTGGTGGGCACCTGAAGTCCCAGGGGCTTGGAAGGCTGAGGCAAGAGGATAACTTGGGCCCAAGAGTTTGAGGTTGCTGTGAGCTGTGATGATGCCACGACACTCTACCCAGGTTGACAGAGAGACTCTGTCTGGGGGTGGGAGGTGTAGCACTTTTTCATCACCTGTCCCATTTTATAGGATTTCCATTTGTAACTACAGAACCTTCTATCATTCCCTTCGCGCGGACGGTCTAAGGCCCGCGTCAGGTCTCATTTCCTCAGACATAATGAGGAGGAAGGGCTCATTTCAGAGAGGACAAGAGAGCTCGCAAATCTGTCAC
The DNA here is from genome assembly GCA_963575145.1 of Galago senegalensis. Lineage (NCBI taxonomy): Eukaryota > Metazoa > Chordata > Mammalia > Primates > Galagidae > Galago > Galago senegalensis. The sequence continues at coordinate 9,552 of CAUYTI010136522.1, forward strand.
TTACTTGTAATTTAGGTTTAAGTATTCATTTGAAGCACTTAACAATCTAACTACTAAAAAGAATGATTAGCAATGTGGATTTGAGAGAGAAAACAGAAGAGGATGAGTTGAGAATCAGGAGGATACATCATTTTTGTGATTAGCATTCCAGTGCTGTAGCTGGCCATGTTGAAGCAAAAATATGAACAAGATTTAAGAGTTTTCAGAGGAGAGCACAAAGTTTATATTATTCCCATTCCATACTGCCTAGTAACCTCCAACAACTTCCACTAACAGATTTTTCCTGCTAGACGCTTCACACAGATTTTCTTTCAGTTTGGAAAGCAGTACTCACTGTAACTTTGTCATTGAGTCAGAAAACCAACAGTGCAAATGAAAATATGGGTCCATCTCCACGTGCATATCACTAGCATTGTGTCCTATGGTAATCAACTTCTCTGTGAGCTGAAACAAGAAGGGAGGCTTTTAAAATATAAATGGATTTCTATGAATTGATATATAATTGGAAATTCCCATGGGCTGTGTCAAAACCCCTATGGGTTAAAAATTCTTAATAATGTATCTAAATGTAATATAAATTCAGAAGGGAAAAAAAATCTCATAATTCTACTACCCATCGGCCTTACTGTAAGGGTCCTGAAACAAGTAAAAAAAATTACTGAGTGGAGGAAAAAGTATCCAATGTACACACCCCTATTATGAAACTAATTTATACCTTTTATATGAAAGCTATAACCAAACAGCCTAAGAATATGGGGAGGGGGAAGGGAGAAGGGA
>CAUYTI010136523.1:0-30863 GCA_963575145.1 Galago senegalensis
ACTCTTCTACAAAACTCTTAGAAGTGATCAAGGAATATAGCAGTGTCTCAGGTTACAAAATCAACACCCATAAGTCAGTAGCCTTTATATATACCAACAATAGTCAAGCTGAAAAAACAGTCAAGAACTCTATTCCATTCAGAGTAGCACCAAAGAAAATGAAATATTTGGGAGTTTACCTAACAAAGGACACGAAAGATCTCTATAAAGAGAACTATGAAACTCTAAGAAAAGAAATAGCTAAAAATGCTAACAAAAGGAAAAACATACCTTGCTCATGGCTAGGAAAAATTAACATTGTTAAAATGTCTATACTACCTAAAGCAATATAAAATTTTAATGCAATCCCTATTAAAGTTCCATTGTCATAGTTTAAAGATCTCAAAAAAAAAAATACTTCATTTTATATGGAATCATAAAAAACCTCAAATAGCGAAGACATTACTCAGAAACAAAAACAAAGCAGGAGGAATCACGCTACCAGACATCAGACTATACTATAAACCCATTGTGATCAAAACAGCATGGTACTGGCACAAAAACAGAGAGGTAGATGTATAGAACAGAATAGAGAACTGTGAGATGAACCCAGCTACTCACCACTATATGATCTTTGACAACCCAATTAAAAACATTGAGTGGGGAAAAAATTCCCTACCTAACAAATGGCGCTGGACAAACTGGCTGGCGACCTGCAGAAAACTGAAACTAGACCCATACCTGTCACCACTAAGATAGACTCTCACTGGATTAAAGACTTAAATTTAAGACATAACTATAAAAACACTAGAAGAAAGTGTAGGGAAAACGCTTAAAGAAATTGGCCTTGGCGAATATTTTATGAGGAGGACCCCCCGGGCAATTGAAGCAACATCAAAAATATACTGGTGGGACCTCCTCAAATTAAAAAGCTTCTGCACAGCCAAGAAAACAGCAAGAAAAGCAAGCAGACAGCCCTCAGAATGGGAAAAGATATTTAATGGTTATGCTTCCAACAAAGGTCTAATAACCAGAATCCACAGAGAACTCAAACATATTAGCAAGAAGAGAACAAGTGATGCCATCTCAGGGTGAGCAAGAGACTTAAAGAGAAACTGCTCTGAAGAAGATAGATGCATGGCCTACAGATATATGAAAAAATGCTTATCATCCCTAATCATCAGAGAAATGCAAATCAAAACTACTTTGAGATATCATCTAACACCAGTAAGTTTAGCCCATATCACAAAATTCCAAAATCACAGATGCTGACGGGGTTGTGGTGAAAAGGGAACACTTCTACACTGCTGGTGGGAATGCAAACTAATACTTCCCTTTTGGAAAGTCATATGGAGAACACTTAGAGAACTAATAACAGATCTGCCATTTGATCCTATAATTCCTCTGCTAGGTATATATCAAGAAGATCAAAAATCACACTACAATACACATATCTGTACCAGAATGTTCATTGCAGCCCAATTCACAATTGCTAGGTCATGGAAGAAGCCCAAGTACCCATCAACCCGTGAATGGATCAATAAATTGTGGCATATGTACACCATGGAATACTATGCATCCATAAAGAAAGATAGACACTTTACCTCCTTCATGTTTACATGGATGGAGCTGGAAAATATTCTTCTCAGCAAAGTATCTCAAGAATAGAAGAAAAAGTATCCAATGTACTCAACCCTATTATGAAATTAATTGTTAACTATCATAGGAAAGCTATAATCCAATTGTACTCCAAGAATACAGAGAAAGGGAAGAGGTAGGGGAGGGGAGAGGGAGGATGGGTGAAGGGAAAGTGATTGCAGGGATCACGCCTATGATTTATCCTATAAGGGTACGTGTGAATCTTTCTAAATGTCAAACATAAATGTCTTAACACAACAATTATGAAAATGACATGATGGCTATGTTGGCCAATTGGATGAAAGTATTTCAAATTGTATATGGAAACAACTCACTGTATCCCATGATCATATTAATGTGCACTAATACGATTTAATAAAAAAATTTTTTTTAAAGAAAGAATGAATGAAAGAATGAAACAAGCACACTCTTGAGAAGTAGATTTGTTACAAAACGGCCTCTACAGTGAGCTTCAAACATTCTTCAATTTATTTATTCAACAAATATCTATTGAATACTTGGCATTGTGTGAGGTACAGTCACAAACTATGGAGTTTATGTTTAAAGAGATAGAATTTGTTATTTATATTTAAAGAGATATAGGTATTATTCAAATAATCACACTAAAGAAGAAATTACAGCTATGATGATTTTCATTGTACAAAAAGGCTAAATATTTACATGTCCATATCTAACTTAAAACTTCCTAAAATTATCATTTCAAAAAGCTGTTAACATGAACATACTTGCTGCATAACCCCAGACTTTTTACCCAGAGGCTATAGAGTAAAAAAGTCTTGTTTCAAGTGAGAAAAATTGTGGTAGAAACTTATAGAACAATAAAGAAAATATATAACCTAAATCAAGTCCTTGAAATCCTTCAAGGAAACAGTTTTTGATTCTGTATCAATGTTTATTACTTGAGATCTTTTTTTTTTTTTTGAGACACAGCCTTAAGCTGTCCCCCTGGGTAGAGTGCCATGGCATCACAGCTCACAGAAACCTCCAACTCCTGGGCTCAAGTGAGTCTCCTGCCTCCACCTCCCAAGTAGCTGAGACCACAGGCACCCGCCACAATGCCTGGCTATTTTTTGGTTGCAGCCATCATTGTTGTTTGGCGGGCCTGGGCTAGATTTGAAACCACCACCGTAGGTGTATGTGGCTGGCACCTTAGCAACTTGAGCCACAGACACCGAGCCTTTACTTGAGATCTTAATGAAGTATAAATTTATTTATTTATTAAAATTATATTTATTTAATTAAATAAATAAATAAATTTATTTAAATTTATTGTGTCCTCCCTCATCCTAATAACAAAACAAGTCAAAAAATACTAATATGAAGCCGGTAGATGATCTAATTCATGCCCACATGGGAGAAAAATTCATTTAAATTCAAGTTAAGGAGAAGGGAAGTGAGGGGAGGGGAAAGGGAGTTTTGGGGGCTTCCACTGAACGGGCACAATGCAGGGGTATATGGCACACCTTTCTGGTGCAGGACGTAGCTACCAGAGAGACTCGAACTAGCAAATTCAAATATTGTGACATGGTTGTTTGTACCCTCACATCAACCTGAAAATAAATAATAAAAAGAAAAAGAAATTAAATAACCTCCTGCCAAATGATCTTTGGGTCAATGATAAAATTAAGATGGAAATTAAAAATTACAGAGATGAGAGGAACAGAAACAAAAAAAAAAGAAATTAAAAATTATTTCAAAATAAATGATAATAATGACATGAGCTACCAAAAACTCTGGTATACAGTAAAAGCAGTGCCAAGGGGGGAGTTTATACTAACTACAAAAAGACAGAAAGCTCACAAATTAACAACCTTCCGCCACACCTCAAGGAACTAGAAAAACAAGAGAAAACCAAACCCAAAGCTAGACAAAAAGAAAGACCAGAGCAAAATTAAATGAAATTGAAACCAAATAAACAATACAAACTGAAAATGAAGCAAAAAGTTGAATCATTGAAAAGATAAATGAAATTGATAGACCCCTAGCTGGATTAACTAAGAAAAGAGAGAATTCAAATAAGCACAATCAGAAACTAAAATGGAGGAATTACAATTGATACCACAGAAATACAAATGATCATCCCAAACTACTCTGAACACATCTACACACAGAGACTAGAAAATCTAGAGGAAATGGATGAATTCCTAGAAACATACAAATTTTCAGATTGAACCAGGAAGAAATAGAAATCCTGAATAGACTAATAATGAGTAGCAAGATTGAAACAGTGATAAAAAGTCTCCCAACTAAAAAACGCCCAGAACTAGATGGATCCATAGCTGAATTCTACCAAACTACAGAGAAAAATCCAATGGGCACTATCGCAAAAGATGGAGAAAGAGGGGAGCTTTCCTAACTCATTCTATGGAACCAGTATCACCCTGATGTCAAAACCGGGAAATGACAATAAAAAGGAAAAACTACAGACCCATATCCTTGATGAACACAGATGCAAAAATTCCCTCAAAATCCTAGCAAACCATTCAAAAGCTTAAGATAATTCACCACAATCAGGGGGCTGCACCTGTGGCTCAAAGGAGTAGGGTGCTGGCCCCATATGCCAGAGGTGTTGGGTTCAAACCCAGCCTCAGACAAAAACTGCAAAAAAAAAAATTCACCACAATCAAGTGGGTTTCATTCTGGGGATGCAAACATGCACAAATCAATAAATGGGACTCACCATATAAACAGAATTTTAAAAAAACCATACCATCATCTCAACAGATGCCAAAAAAGCATTTGACAAAATTCAACATCCCTTTATGATAAAACTCTCAACGAAGCAGGCATAGAATGAACATACCTCAAAATATAAAAGCTATACATGATAAACCCACAGCCAACATCATACTAAATGAGGAAAAGCTAAAAGCATTCCCCCTAAGAACTGGAACAAGACAAGGATGTCCGTTTTCACCACTTCTATTTAACACAGTACTGGAAATCCTAGCCATAGCAATCAGGCAAGAAAAAGAAATAAAAGGTATCCAAACTGTAAAAGAGGAAGTCAGGGTGTCTGTTTGCCCATGATATGATCTTATACCTAGAAAACCCTAAAGACTTTCCAAAAAAAAAACTCCTATAATTGATAAATGAAATCAATAAAGTCTCAGGTTATAAAATCAACATATACAAATCAGTAAAATTTCTATATAGTAATAAATAAATACACTAAGCCGAGAATCAAATTAAGAACTCAGTTCCCTTTACAATAGCTGCAAAAAAATAAATGAATAAAATACCTAGGAAGATACTTAACCAATGAGGTGAAAAATCTCTACAAGAAGAACTATAAAACACTGATGAAAGAAATAATTCGTCAAGGATTAGAGGAATCAATATTGTTAAAACATCCATATTCCCCCAAATAAGCTACAGATTCAATGAAACTCCTATCAAAATATCAATGTTGTATTTCACAGATCTAGAAAAAATAGTTGTGTGCTTTTCTTCACTTAGAACCAAAAAGGAGCTTGAATAGCCAAAGTAATTCTAAGAGAACAAATCTGGAGGCATCACTTACCCTACTTCAAATTATACTACAAAGTTATAGTAATCAAAATAGCATGGTACTGGGTGGTGCCTGTGGCTCAAAGGAGTAGGGTGCTGGCCCCATATACCAGAGGTGGTGGGTTCAAACCTGGCACCTGCCCAAAACTGCAAAAATTAAAAAAAAAAAATGGCATGGTACTGGTATAAAAGTAGACACATAAGCCAATGGAATAGAACAGAAAACTCACATATAAATTCAAATATCTTCAACTAACTGATCTCTGACAAAGCAGACCCAAACATATTCATACACTAGGTAGGAAGCCCTGTTCAGTAAATGGTGCTAGAAAAATTGGATAACCACATGCAGAAGAATGAAACAGAATACCTGCCTCTCACTATGTACAAAAATTATTTGAAGATGGATTAAAAAGCATAAATGTGAGGTACAAAACCACTAAAATTCTAGAAGGAAATGTAGGGGAAACTCATCTAGACATCAGGCTAAGGAAAGAATTTATGACTAAGACTCCAAAGGCAAATATAGTAGAAACAAAAATAAATGAAGTGGTACTTAATTAAACTAAAAATCTTCTGTACAACAAAAGAAATAATCAATGGAGTAAATACACAATTCACAAAACAAGAGAAATTATTTGCTAACTATACATCTGATAAAGGACTAAGATCCAGAATCTGCAAAGAACTCAAATCACCAAGATAAAACAAACAACCCCATTAAAAAGTAGGCAAAAGACATGAACAGAAGGCTTCCAAAAAAAGACAGACAAATGGCCAAGAAATATATAAGGAAAATGTTCAATATCACCACACATCAGGGAAATGCAAATTAAAACTATAAGGAAATACCACCTTACCCAAGTCAAAAAACAATCAATGCTGGTTTGAGTGCCCAGAGAAAAGGATACTTATACACTGTTAGACTTCAAATTGGCACAACCTCTATGGAGAACAGGATGGAGATTTCTCAAAGAAATAAATGTAGGCCAACCATTTGATCCAGCAATTCCACTACAGGGTATCTACTCAAAAGAAAATAAGTCATTTTGTCAAAAAAACACCTGCTACTTGAATGTTTATTGCAGTACAATTCATAACTGCAAAGATGTGGAATCAACCTCAGTGCCCCATCAACTGCTGAATGGATACAGAAAGTGTGGTATATCTACTATGTGTATATATATGTACTTACATGTATATAACAGACACACACCCCATAGAGCACTAGTCAGCCATAAAAAGAAATGAAATAAAGCCTTTTGGCTGGAACAGGAGTCCAATATCTCTGTGAAGTATCTCAGGAATGGAAACCAAACACCACATGTCCCCACTAACAATTGGGAGCTAAATGATGGGCATACACAGGGACGTAAAGAGCCTGAGAAACCAAGAAGGGAGGAAGCTGGGAGTAGGTGAAGGGTAAAAACTCACCTGTTGGGTACAATCAGCACCGTTCTGATGACAGCCATACTGAAAGCCTCAACTTAAACACTATACAAGCTATCCATGTAACAAAAGGAATGTGTCCCCTTAACATTTTGGAAAAATATATATTATTATGGACTATGTCCAAATTCTAACAAAACTGCATATAAGTGCTCACATATTTTCAGTTTTTAAAAGCCTGTTACTTTCTTTGAAAGTAAAATCTCAAATAAGATTCAAAGCAAAATAATCTGTGAATAGCCAAAAGACTTCTCCAACGGAAGCCTTGGCCCACACAACACCAGTCTCATTGCCTTTGTTCCATTACCATTGGTGATCACCTAACGTTCTTGTAGCGATAATGTTCACAATGTTAAAATTACATTCTGTCTGAGTTATAATAAAAAGTAATTACAACACAACAATTTCTGGGTGTAACCATCAAATGCAATTGCAATTCAGAACGTTGTCTGCACTCTAGCTGTGGCATTCTGCACTACTCCATCTAGATGCTAAGCGCAGCAGCACTCAGGTGAGGATAAATAATGCCTCCCAGCACACAGCCACACCCAGGCTGCCTGGCAAGTTGGAGTTGAGATTATTTAGAGGGAAAAAATTCTGAGAGCCTGTGAACACAGTACAATGAAACTGGAAACCCAGTCAGGAGTACACACTTCATGCCACTTCATGCACTATTTGGGGAACTCTAGAAACATGGCTTCTTTCCACAAAACTGAAAAGGGACACCGGCTTCCAAAGGTTTCTATCAGAACCCAGGGACCCGAGCAATGGTGTCAACGGAAGCCTGATCCATCTGTTTCACAGAATTTAGAGTCTTTGCTTCTATAGCGATTAACATTCCTCAAATTTCACAGTGAAACAAGTTTTTATAAAAATTAAGATAAAACTAAGATATTTTAAACATCTTAGCAGAACTCACCTTTGGGGGAAAACTATGCGTAAATCTTTGGTTAAAGATAAGACTCCCTGAAATCACCTCAAACAAATCTTTGCCATAAACCTGTGCTTTCATTAGGGGTGGGTCTGGGAAGAGGTTTTTGCTTTGTTTTGTTTTAAATAATGACACAAATAGAGGTAACTGTGAGAGCAATTAAAAAACTAAAAGGATTACATAGTATTCCATGGTGTACATATAGTATAATTTATTGATCCATTCGTGGATCAATGGGCACTTGGGCTTCTTCCATGACCTAAAGGGTACATGTGAATCTTTCTAAATGTAGAATACAAATGTCTTAACACAATAACTTAAAAAATGACATGAAGGCAATGTTAACCAGTTTGATGAAAATATTTCCAATTATATATAAAAACAGCACACTGTACCCCATGACTGTATTAATGTATACAGCTATGACTTAATAAAATAAGAAAATAAATAGAAAAACTCAAAGGAAAGTTGAGAATGTTTGTGACCAGTGGAGGATGTCAAGGGTTGACACGTGGGTGTCAAGCTCCCCCAGAAGGACAGCCATGTCTCTGATGGGAATAGGCCAGGCCCTGACACAGGGCTGGAGAGCGTGGAAAGATCAGTTCTCACAGCTGTAACACAGCAAAGAGAGAGAAGACAGCAGGAGAGAATAAGGGAGAGAGATGCTGCCACCCAGGGAAAACGCAAGTGTCAGATGCGACGTCAGACAAGGGGGGCCCATGCAGCTCTCCAGGCCTCTCACAGGGCCCCATTTCATTACCACGTTGAGATGCACCAAAGGCAAACTGGCTGTGCTGAGTGGATTTGCTGTGTCTTCTGGGAACAGTTTAAAGATGCTGGACACTGGAGGGGCTGAGGACCCACAGCACTGAGAAGCAGGGGCTGGGGGTGCACACCTACCTCTCTCCCCTTCTCTCTCTCCTCTCAAATAAAGAAAACAAGCAGCAAGGCTTTGCTGGGTGCCATCGCCGGCTGCAGCAGCACCCCAGTCTCAGCCCTCTCTGGCCTGCTCACCAGCACACCTGCTCTGAAACCTGCCCTTCCAGACTGGGCCATCACCTGCAAAGCCTGTCAACAGAAGCTAACGAAAAGATTAGACTCACCAAGATCCAAGTGAATGCCAGGGACAAAGGAATTGAGAAAGAAGGTGAAGATGACAAATCCCAACACTGTCAGGCACTTGGCGAGCAGGACCCCGTCTGATATCCTGTGCTGTAGGAGAGAAGCACACGGCTCACTGGCTCAGTTCAGCCTCCTGACCTGCAGCGTGTCCATCCTCCCACGTGACTTGGAGCACTACATCTCTTTTTACAATGAAAACCATGACATCTCAAACCTGAAGGAAGGTAACATGTCAGGAGGAAAACTGTACAGATTCAGAATTGCAGCTTTCAGAATCTTTATGAAAAATAAACATAAAGGTGTGAAATGAAGCACAGCCCTTTTATATAGCACTTGACTAAGCAGCTTTTCAGAACATGCAGACCGTTGAGCTGGTCCTGGCCCTGCCCAGCACTAGATGAGGTGACACATGCATTCGTTGCTGAACATCACCAGTTACCACATGGCCCAGAAGAGCACTTTGGAGGTGACCAAAGTAACATTCAGCTATAAGGTGTGCAGCACTTCTCCTAGGTGGACTCAGTTGCCTGAGCTTCATATCTCTGTGATCACAGAGACCTATAGATCTATAGAAACGTGAATACACCTCTGTATAACCACAGGTCACCTTATCTGTCTCGGCTGAGACACAGCAGCAGGACAGCCAGTGAAAAATGTTCTCTCTTGGTTCCTCCGGCCACACCGTTAGAGCTGCTTCCACCAAAACCATAAGCATAACCGAGCATATCACTCAACCACCCTGCAGGACCAGCTGCTGGGTGCCCACCCTCCTTCCTGCCCCCTGAAAAGGCTCTACTCATCTTCCCCTGCCCATGTCCAGGGAAAGCTGATTTTGCTGTTTGATTCTGTCTGGAGAATCAGGAGCAAAAGGTCATGGCCAGAACAAACTGAAGTGCTCAGAAGACAGTGATGGAGGCTCTTGCCAGCTGCCAGGGGAACACCAAAAACCTTCCTGGGGTCACATGAACCTAGAAAGTGGGTGTTGCCACAGCCAGCTCAAAAGCCAAAAGCAGAGAGCAGGCAGTCAAGTAGTGTTCCAGCATCACTCGGCTGCAGCATGTGGAGGCTTCTTTGGGGTGTCCATTAGTGTTGCTCCTTTCAGCTCTCCAGGGTCATTTCCCAGACATAATAAAGGGACACGTCCAAGCCCTCGCCTCTGCCCTCCATCTCTCCCAGTCTTCGCTCACCACAGTCCATACTCTAACTCCTGGTTAAAACAATGCAGTCAGGGAAGGCAAGCAGGGTCTGTACAGACGTGGGTCTGGAAGTGTGTGAGCAACACCCTTCCTCTCCAGCTCTGCCTGTCTGTGGGGGCCAAGCTTGCAAATGGAGCCCACAGGCCCCAGTCCTCTAAGAACACATCTCCTCCCAGGACACCAACCGTTTAATCTCCTTCAGCAAAGGGCAGAAGTTGTAATGCAAAAGTGGATATTCAACCTCTCCCTAGAAAATAAACTACTCAGATGTGAAATTTCACCAAGATGAGGATGACTCCTGACAGATCTTGAGCCGGGCTCTCTCAGCTGAGAGAGGGGCCCTCAGCATCCGCAGGTGGGCTGAGAAGGTCACCAGAGCAGGAAAATGAACAAAATTTTTTTAAAAAGTGTTCTGCCCCCAGAAGTCAGAGCCATCAGCAGCACACACACATGTCCATGTCTGTCCCCAAAACTGCTGGCCCCTCACACCGCACCTCATGGGTCCCAGCTGCTGTCTCCTCTCTGCAAGACAAGAACCTAGAAACCTGCCTTTCAGGGTCAGCGAGGGCTGGCCCAGAACAGAGCCCTGTGTGTCTCACGAGGGCACACGTGAAGGGCATCTCAAAGGTCATATTAAAATGTTAACTATCCAATTTCCTGACAGAATATGCCTACATGCCTGGAAAACATTTTCTCTCATTAACTTATGGAAATAAACAACATCTTGGGAATAACTACAGGAATAAAAAGAGAAAATGGTTTTCAGTCATAACTTCATGTGAGGTAAAGCAAAGGAATTGATGTCCTCTCCTTCAGAAAGACAGTCAGAATCCCAGGGAACGGAAACCACCATACCTTTTTTTGTAGCTCTTGGATGTTGGTCTCCCAATTTTTATCTTCTTGTGAGATCTGCCTAAAGAGAAGAGGACAGCTCATTATTTCCCCAGCATAGCCAGGTAAGGGCAGGACTTGCCTTATGGACTAGGGAAGATGCCCGCTCTGGATTTCCAAAGATGAACAATACAGAACATGAACCCAACACCAGAAGACATGTGAACAGTGCCCGTGAGCTCAGGAGTGTGGGACACTTCCAGAAGAGGCTGTGCCACCCTTCCAACAGGGAAAGCCTCTGATGGCCCTCGTTACGTATGTTTTCTACTTTTCAGAGTTTCTTTGTTTCCAATGAAGGCACTGTCCTTTTACATTTACAACTAACTTGGACAGCTAACTAAAGAAAAACAGTAAAAGAAACACCACTTACTTTAAAATTGATCAACTTTCAGGAATTCTCAGGTCTGTGTCCCCCTGCTGTGAGGGGTCCTCCTACACATTTTAGGGCCCTTTCCTTAGCTCCCACTTGCCTGAGCTGTCTAACTGTTCCAAGTCAGCCCACCCTCTCTGGTTTCTTGTCTGCACACCAGTCAGGACAAAGTGGCCTCAGTGAGTGTCACAGGAGGTGGCCACACAGCCCTCCCAGGCCCTAAGGACACCACAGCAGACCCAGTCGAGCTCCAGAAGATCTTATGTTCCACAGAATATAAGAACAAGACTGCACAGCAAGGAGCTGCCTTAGGCCATCCTCACTCTGATCTACTCCTCAGCAGCTGTGCGGGGAGGGAAGGCACCGTCCTCCTCAGGCCTTGGGTTCCCACCTGATTGACAAACATGAGCTATGGGACTTGGCGAATCTCAGCCCCAGCCTACAGCCAGTGGACGCAGTGCTGAGCCTTCAGCGTCACTGGGCAGAGGCAGGTCCCAGACTAGGCGGGGAGGCCAATGCTGCTGTGCCCTGGACTGTGAGCTTCTCCCCACTAACAGACCAGACCTCGAGACAGCCATGCCAGGGGACTCCTCAATAGTTGCCTGGCCTCAGCAGACTGCAACTTGCAAGCCACTCTCACTTCTGATCACAGGGAGCCACATCCTAACACCCTGATGCACTTCACACCCACCCACTCCCCAGCTTCAATACCCCTCAGGGGCTAACAGGTTCCCACTTTTCTGGATAGAGTTGCCAGGGGCAAGACCAGTGGGAACTCACTTGTCATAGCCAAGAGGAAAGACTCACCAATTCCTGTTACCCTGCAAGTCTTAACTTTGATTAAGGATGAATGCCAGGAAATGAACTGAATAGGACTTTGGTATTCTTGGGGTGCCTGAAGATTAGCTACTGGGAGGATATGCTGTCGGGTAGGTTTCCTAACTGTTCTGATCTCTGTTGTACAGTAATTGTGAGGTAGGTGATGGGAGGTCTAGCAACTGGTGGCATGAGCTCAGTCCCCAGTGCCACTCTTTCCAAGCTGGGGAACCCTGGGCTCATTGCTCAAACTCTCTGAGCCTCTGCTGTTTGGTCCCTTAAACTGGGCTAATACCAGCACACACCCTACAGAGCTAAGTGAGGGTTCGATAAAACACACCAGAAGAGGCCCATCGGCAGCCCCTAAAATTAGTCACTAGTGTGCAGCTAGTGTTGCTGCCTGGGGTGTCAGGGGTGCTCTGAAGAGCAATGACATCACCTCATGTCACTTGTGTATTGTGTGACATCTGGACGTCACTGGGGAGGCAGTGTGCAGGCTGCTCGCGCCATCCCACCAGCAAGCATGATGTCTAACATGAGAACCACTGCTGCAGGCAGCACAGTGTGGGCTGGACCCGCCTGGTACCTGTGGAAGGTGCGCAGCCTCCGGGCGAGCAGGTGCTCCAGCGCCAGCACCTTCCCCAGCAGCAGACTGCGCACGGCCGTCTCCTCGCGACTGGCTGGGCTGATGCGCTGAGCAGTCAGGCGCCAGACGTGAATCTCATGCTTCAGTTCTGAGGAGAAAGGAGAGTGAATCTTGCATCTCCCAGGACCTCGAACATGAGCAACACCGCCCTCCGCTCACCACCACCTGACATGGCAGGTGCTCCTCTGATGTGCAGACAGCCCACGGGCACACACAGCCATGGCTTCTCAGCACAGAAGTGATTCTGACAGAACCAGATGACAAAGCTGACGTCTAAAACTTAACATGGAAGCAAAGTAATGCGATGTCAACTCTTTGAGTGAAGAATAAATGTCTTTCTTGAACAAACACATCACTGTCAGCTCCCAAAATCCTTCAGGTCTGCTTTCAGCCAAGATTTAGACGTTGCCCAGTCTTTGAGGGATTTTAGGAGTGGATCCAGTAAACATCAGAAATAAAAGTGAGAGTCTCAGGAGAATCTCAGGATTCTCCACTACGGGACCTGGTACGAGGCAGGAGATGCAGAGAGCCCTCCCTCCCAACCAGCCCCCAGTGAGTTTAAGTCTATGACATGGGAGAGACAGACGTAGACAACCTGATGAAACTCCAAAACCAAAAGAATGAGTGGAATTTTCACCCACCACTGAATTCAGACACCTTCTGATAGAGAAGAGAGAAATGGTATGTTGTATCACAGCAAAATATTTAAATATTTCATAAAAGCTTCCGTTTAAGTTCAACTTTACCATTACCACTATTTAAGTTTCTTGAAAGAGTCATTAAAAGAATATGTGTATAAGAAAGCATAACATTGGCTGGACAACATGGATCACACCTATAATCCCAATACTCTGGGAGGCTGAGGCGGGTGGAAATCCTGAGCTCAGGAGTTTCAGACCAGCCTGAATAAGAGCCAGATCCTGTCTCTACTAAAAATATAACTAGCCAGGAGGTGTGGTGGGCACCTGTAGTCCCAATGACTTGAGAGGCTGAGGCAAGAGGATCAGTTGAGCCCAAGAGTCTGAGGTTGCTGTGAGTTGATGCCACAGCACTCTGGCACTATACCCAGAACAACTGAGACACTGTCTCCAATTAAAAAAAAAAAGAGAAAAAATATTTTCATAAACCACTCCTTATGCTCAATGCACCACAGTACATATCACAAGAATTAAACATGAAATTAGGCAGCCTCTGCATGGCTGGCAGGAGGCATGAACATGGTGGGCCTGTCTCTCCACAGATGGCCACAAGGCAGCTGCCTACACATGAGGACTTTGAGTCCTTCTTGGTGGACATTACTCTTTATCCTCATTTGTACTCACAGGCATACATTAATTTTACTTTTACTTTTTATTTTATTTTTTAATTTTATTACTATTATTTTTTATTAAATCATAACTTTGTATATTGATGCATTTATGGGGTTTAGGGTACTGCTTTGATATAAAATGTGAAATGTTTACATTGAACTACGTAACACATCCATCACAATTATACTCATCTTTTACTAGTTTTGAAATGTACCATTACATCATGCACATTAGGTGAGGTCACCCCAAATACCCTCCCTCTGCCCATATCTCTCCTCCCCTCCCCTCTCTTTCCTCTTGCCTTCTAATTTATGGACTATAGTTATGTTTTGCCATTCATATGAGTGTGTAGGTGATTATATATTGATTTCATAGTAGTATTGAGTAAACTGGATGCATTTTTCATTCTTGAGATACTTTACTAAGAAGAATATGTTCCAGCTCCATCCAGGTAAACATAAAAGATGTGAAGTCTCCAACATTGTTATGGCTGCATAGTATTCCATGGTGTACATATACCACAATTTGTTAATCCATTCATGGGTCCATGGGCACTTGGGCTGTTTCCATGTCTTGGCTATTATGAATTGGGCTGCAATAAACATTTTGGTGCAAATGTCTTTGTAAAATAATTTTTGATCATCTGGGTATACACCTAGTAGAGGAATTGCAGGTTTGAACAGTAAGTCTACTTTTAGTTTCTTGAGTGTTCTCCAAACTTCTTTCCAAAAAGGTCGTATTAGCTTGCATTCCCACCAGCAATGTAGAAGTGTTCCCTTCTCTCCACATCAATGCCAACATCTGTAGTTTGGGGATTTTGTGTTGTGGGTTAATCTTACTGGAGTTAGATGATAACTCATAGTGGTTTTGATTTGCATTTCTCTGATAATTAAGGATGATGAGCATTTTTTCATGTGTTTGTAGGCCATATACCTATCTTCATCAGAGAAGTTTTTGTTCAAGTCTCTTGTCCACATAGAAATGGGGTTATTTATTCTTTTCTTATTGATCAGTTTGAGTTCTCTATAGATTCTAGTTATTTTACCTTTGTCAGAAGCATAACTTGCAAAAACCTTCTCCCATTCTGAAGGTTGTCTGTTTGCTTTACTTACTGTGCTCTTGGCTGTGCAAAAGCTTTTTACTTTGATTGAATCCCAGTAATGTATTTTTAGTGTTGCTTCAATTACCCAGAGTGTCCTCCTCTTAAAATATTCTCCCAAGCCAATTTCTTCAAGTGTTTTCCCTGCACTCTCTTGTACTATGTTTATAGTTTCAGGTCTTAAGTTTAAATATTTTATCCAGTGAGAATCAATTTTTGTTAATGGTGAAAGGTGGGAGTCCAGTTACAGTCTTCTACCGGTCGCCAGCCAGTTTGACCAGCACCATTTGTTAAACATGGAGTCTTTCCCCCACTGAATATTTTTGATAGGCTTTTCAAAGACCAAATGACAATAAGTAGCTGGGTTCATCTCTTGGTTCTCTATTCTGTTCCATAAATCTCCCACTCTGTTTTTGTGGGAGTACCATGCTGTTTTGATCACTATAGATTTATAGTATAGCCTGAAGTCTGTTAACATGATACCCTCCTGATTTGTTCTTATTTCTGAGTAATGTATTTGCTATTCAAGGTTTGTCTGATTCCATATAAAATGCAGTACTATTTTTTCAAGTTCTTTAAAGTACAACAATGGTGCTTTAATAAGGTATGAACATTTCAACAAGGTTGATTCTTTTTATTATTATTATTATTATTAAATGATAGATGTATACATTAATGCAAACATGGGGTACAGTGTAGTGTTTTCATATACAATTTGAAATATTTTCATCAAACTGGCTAACATAAACTTTGTGTCATTTACTTAGTTATTGTGTTAAAACATTTATACTCTAATTCTAGAAAAGTTCACTTATACCCTTGTTAGACAGACCATATAGGTGATCTTTCCAGCCACCCTCCCACCACCCATCCACCCTTCTCCCCTCCCCTCCCCCACCCCCTCCCCATATTCTTAGGCTAGAATTAGGTTGTAGCTTTCATTTGAGATCTATAAATTAGTTTCATAATACTGCTGGTGGGAATGCAAACTAATACACTCCTTTTGGAAAGACATCTAGAGAACACTTAGAGAACTAAAAATTGACCTGCAATTCAATCCTACAATTCTGTTATTAGGTATATACCCAGAAGGTCAAAAATCACATTACAATAAAGATATTTGTATCAGAATGTTTATTGCAGCCCAATTCATAATTGCCAGATCATGGAAGAAGTCCAAATGCCCATCTATTCACTAATGGATCAATAAACTGTGGTATATGTACACCATGGAATACTATGCAGCCCTAAAGAAAGATGGAGACTTTACCTCCTTCATGTTTACATGGATGGAACTGAAAAATGTTCTTATTAGTAAAGTCTCACAAGAATGGAAGAAAAAGTATTCAATGTACACAGCCCTATTATGAAACAAGATTGATTCTTCCTAGCCATGAGCATGGTATGTTTTTTAATTTGTTAACATCTTCAGCTATTTCTTTTCTCAGAATTTCATAGTTCTCTTTATAACAGATCTTTCACATCCTTTGTTAGGTAAATTCCCAGGTATTTCATCTTCTTTGGCACTACTGTAAAAGGAATAGAGTCCTGGACTATATTTTCAGCTTGACTATTGTTGGCATATATAAAAGCTACTGACTTGTAAGTACTAATTTTGTATCCTGAGATGCTGCTGTATTCCTTGATCACTTCTAAGAGTTTTGAAGTTGAGTCCCTGGTATTTTCCAAGTATAGGATCATATCATCAGCAAAGAGTGAGAGTTTGATCTCCTCTGATCCTACTTGGATCCTTGATTCCCTTGTCTTGCCTGACTGCAATGGCTAAGACTTCCATTACTATGTTCAATAGCAGTGGAGATAGTGGGCATCCTTGCTTCATTCCTGATCTGAGTGGAAAGATAGATGATATTAGAGATTTTACTATCATTTTGTTCCAAAAATTTGGTGATTTCCTTCTTTATCTCATCTTTGACCCAGCTATCATTCAGCCTAAGATTATTTAGTTTCCATGACTTTGTTTGAGTATAAAGATTCCTGTTGCTATTGAGTTCAACTTTTATTCCATAGTGGTCCAAGAAGATACAAAGAATAATTTCTACACTTTTAAATTTGCTGAGGTTAGATCTGTGTCCTAGGATATGATCTATTTTGGAGGATGACCCCTCGGCTAATGAGAAGAATGTATATTCAGTTTTATTAGGATGAAAGAAATGTTCTTTAGAGGTCTATAAAGTCCATTTTTTTCTAGGGTGAGTCTTATATTTCTTTAAGTCTTATATTTCTTCATTTAGTTTCTTCTTGGAGGATCTATCCAAAATTGTCAAAGGGGTGTTAAAATCTCCAACTATTATAGTGCAGGAAGATATCAAGTTGTTCATATCCATTAGGATCTGCTTTATGAATTGAGGAGCTTTCTGGTAGGGTGCATAAATGTTAATTATCAAAATCTCTTCATGTTGGATGCTTTCCCTTGACAAATATATAGTGACCTTCCTTATCTTTCTTTACCTTTGTTGGTTTAAAGCCACTTATATCTGCTAGTAAAATTGCAACCCCTGCTTTTTTCTGATTTCAATTTTCCTGTATAAGTCCATCCCTTCAACCTGCATCTATTTTTATCCTTTAAGGTAAGATGAGATTCTTATAAACAACAAATATCTGGTCTTAGTTTATGTATCCAGTCAGCCAGCCTATGCCTCTTTAGAGGACAATTTAAACCATTCACATTAATTGAGAGAATTGATAATCCTGGTTGTGTTTTGGGTGTCATAATTTCTGGCTGTCCAGTGGACATTTTTAATCCTTTCACCACTGTGGAAGTTGGGTTTTATTCAAAAATTTCTGGGTAAGTTTACTTTGGAGGTAGAGTATTGCACTGGTCATTGTGAAGGATAGGTCTGAGAATATCCTGGACAGCTGGTTTAGTTATGGCAAATTTCTTCAACATGTCTATGTCATTAAAATATTTGATTTCTCCATCACAAATGAATCTTAGTTTGACTGGATACAGGATCCTTGGCTTGCAGTTGTTTTGTTTTAGGAGACTGAAGGCTGATAACCACCTTCTTCTGGCTTAAAAATGTTTCAGCAAAGAAATCTGCAGTCATTCTGATGTTTCTTCCATTGTAGATGATGCTTTTATTACATCTGGCTGCTTGCAGAATTTTCTCCTTTGTCTTAACTTTGGCAAAGTTAATCACAGTGTATCTAGGAGATGCTTTATTTGGATTGAGTCTTGCTGGGGTTCTGAAATTGTCTTCTATCTGAAGTTCTGTATCTCTTGCAATGCTTGGGAAATTCTCCTCCAAAATCTCTTGGAGTAGAGCATCTGTACCTCTTGGAGTAGACCACCCTCTTCTCCCTCAGGAATTCCTATAAGACGAATGTTTGATCTTTTGGAGAGATCCCACAACTCTCTCAGAAAATTGTTCAGTTTTTGCTCTCCATTTGTGTCCCTCTTTGAGCATTTGGGAACATTCAAAAGCTTTGTCTTCAATTTCAGAGATCCTTTCTTCTGCCTGGTCAATTCTATTACTTAGGGATTCTACTATATTTTGGAGTTCGTCAACTTTTTTATTTCCCTGAGCTCTGCTATCTCTTTTCTCATTATGTCCATATCTTTGGTGACTTTGTCCTTAAATTTATTAATTTCTCTAGATAACTTTAGAACTACTCTTTGGAGTTCAATTTCTATCTTTTCTTCCATTCTATTTTCTTACTTTCAATCCATATTCTGAATTCAATTTCTGACATTGCTGTCATTTGTCTATGTATGGCATCTTCAGTTGTATCTCCTTTGTCATTTCTTGGGGGGGGTTGATCTACTCTGGTTAGTCATGTTGCCAGCATTCTTCTGTTGGGTCCACACCATGTTTATTTTACACCATTTGATTATTAGAACTGGTAGAGTGAGATTGAATTGGGGTTCCCAGGTAGTAGAGATAGCCACTTACCATAGCACTAGGCTTTGTAATGTGGCTTATCTCCTACAACCTTACAAAGGCCCCTTTTAGTGTTTTGGCTGGAGACTCTAAAGACCTGCTTGGTGCGACAGCACAAGGTAGCTCTGTTTTGATATCAGCCAACCTCTACTCTATTCCAAGAAACCACAGTATTAGGTTTAAATCTCAACTATGAAGAGATATAAATAGCTGCAGGGCCCAGTCCTTACCCTTCAGTTCTTTTCTGCTATAAAACTTTGAAGGTCAACCTCAGAATGTCCCCAAGTGGACAGCCCCAGACACGGGTTCCAATTAAATCATCTCAGGCAGTGCAAACTCTGCTCAACAGAGGGATTCAAGGGTCTCCAACAGCACAATTGGAGCCAGAGATCCACACTCCTGCCCACTAGAGTCAGTCCACACTATTGTCCACTTCTCTACTCAAAGGCCCAGTGGAGCCAGGAGCCACACCCACACCCACTCATCTCAGTACACACCCAGGTAGCCTCTGCTTGTCAGACCAGCTGGAGTTAGGGGGCCATGCCCCCACCTACCAGTCTCAGTCCACTGCCTGGCAAGCCTCTGTTCCCAGGCTATGTTAGTGAAAGGACACTGCACTCCACCTGCAGGTCTCAGTCCTCACCTGGTAAGCCTCTGCTGGAGACAGGGGACCATGCCCTAGCCCTCAGGTCTTGATTCACACCCAGTAAGCCACTGCTCGAGGGTTCTATTGGAATCAGGGGAACACGCCCTTACTCTCAGGTCTCAGTCCAGGCCTAGTAAGCCTCTGCCCGCAGGCTCAGCAGGGGCTGGGGACCAGCCCTGTCTACCAAATTCAGTCTACGCAGAGGAAGCACTCTCCTGCTGTGGGTGCTGACAGAGCTGGGATTCTGCACCCCATCCCACCAGACACAGCCCAAACCAAGGGTCACACCACCACTGACCGGGTATAGTCATAACCAGGGGACTGTTCTTCCTCCAACTGAATGTCCCTTTCTTCTCACACCCTCTTTCTTCCCCATTCATCACAGATTCTGTCCTGATGGTTGGCAGTCCACACTATTCCCAGCTCTCTCAGGAAAAGACCACACACTCTGCAAGGGGGAAAGGGTGCACTGGGAGTGTGGACTTGTGGAGGAAAATATCTGTCCAATTTTATGCCTGGTGGAGTGGTTTCTAGGTTCATAAGTGGGATCTCCCTAGAGAAAGAGACCTGGAGTTTAGTGGCTCTTGCCAGTGAGGTAAAATGAGAGGTCTTTTGTTCCCCACTTGTTCACAGATAGCCTTCGGCAGGCCTCCTGCTTGGGTGAGGGGTCTCCCATCCTCTAGTCAATAGGCTTTGTGCCTATAACTTGTTTTCTTGAATGCTCTTCCTTGGAATTATAGCTTGCCAAACTTCATTCTTGGCTCAGCTCCCCACCTGTGGCTTCATAGAGTCTGATTTCACCCAGTTTTTCTTCCTCTGCTTAGGAGCCTCTGCTGATGATTCTACCAGTAAGCCATATTCCCAGAATTCCCAGACATTGATTTTAGAAATCCTGATGACTTCTTTCTTTTTAGAGATCATTTTTACGAATGTATCTTCACTGACAGTAAAGCCCTGAAATACCCTTCAGTAGTAGAGGTTGCTACATTCCAGAACATAGCCAAAAAGAAGCCAAAGAAAAAAGAATACAAGACTGGGAGCATTGAAGATGGTCCAGAATATAAAAAGCTTTTAGAAGGAAGGAAGAGAAGTCCAGGGCCAACCCCAAAACTCTCCTGGGAGAGACAGAGGAGAAGGCAAGAGAACCCATTGCCAGCATGAGCTCATGTGAGCTGGACGGGGTTTGGGTAGGAGTGAAGAGGCACCAAGATGGGCGGAGGCATCTGCCGCTGACAGAGGGAGGAAGGGCGGCCAGGACAGCAGTGCCCTGGGGCAGCCACAGAGAGACAGGGAAGATGGCAGAGGGGGATGACAGTCCTGCACCCAGACAGGAACAGCTGGGAAACAAGGTCTTTATTAAACCCTAAAAGAAAAAAATAAAGTAATTAGAGGACCACAGCCTAGAAGGCAGAGCCAGTGCAGAGGCAAGGCTGGCAGTTCCCTGCAGACGTAGGAGGAGCATGAACATGGTGGGCCCAGTGGAAAGGGTAACACCACCTTCAAGGACCCTCATCCCCCACTGAGTGGCAGACCTACTCCACAACAAAGCTGAGTTAGGCAGAGCGATGCAGGCTGTGAATGAGGACTACAAGGCTCCAGCAGAAAGAGCAAGCATACACAGAGTGCTGAAATTAGCTGGAACGATTTCAGTCACCACAGTATCCTGCACAGCCTGTACCTCAGGAAGATGGAAACCCTTTAGAATTGAGATTCATAATATGTTTTCATTCACACATACTGACACTTCGTAGGTCACTTATTAAAAGGGACCTGGGTATGATTCAGAGGCCTCTTAGAAAAACAGATCCTTAATTCCTTTTGAGAAGTCTCTCACTTCATCAAAGCACCTATGAGGTTACCATGACATAAAAAGAAGAGGAAAGACTTGGAGGAGGAAGGAGAGGGCAGGAAAGACTGTTGAACTCACTCTGAAACTCTAAACACAGAAATGCTATGTCTGGACAGGAGAGGGTGCTGGGCTCTGATGTGTCTGCACAGGGCACAGCATCAGCCAAGTTCAGACAGGGCCAGTATTTCATCCATTGCTTTGAACCTCATTACATAAGAGGTATCATTAAAAACCCATCATAAAGTGCTTTCCAACTGCTCTTTAAAGAGAGAATGGTGAAGACCACTTTCCAAAGCTGCTGATCAGCTATGAAGAGTTTCTACATCAGGGAGGTTCAGCTGCAGCACCAGCCCACACAGGCTGGACAGGAACCGACATGGCACTGGGGACACTGGTCTTCCAGGCCCCAGCTCCTTTCTGCCGCACTCCTCTCCAGAGGCATCCTTGGCCTCCTTTGTGCACACCTAGAGCCCATTTGCCTTCTAACCCACCAGATCAGAAAGGATGAGCCACTCTGCTCAGCAAAACCAATGCATTTCACTCAGATAATGCATTTTTATTTTCCTAGCTGTGGAATGAAATACATGAATTACAAAGGAATTTAGTTTGAAGGGAGCTCACTTCCTGCACCCAGAACTCAGTTTGCCCATACGTGTTCACCCATCAGGTCCTCTGCACCTCCATCACCCCCCATCATCCCCACCATGCCTGATCGGCTGGGCTCTACGACCACAGGCCTGCTGGTGCTCAGAGGTCTCCCGAGCCCTGTGCTGCAACCTCGCAGCTAAACAGTTTACCTCCTCCCCACTGACTCTCTCAGTTTCTATCTGACATCATGCACCTTCAGGCACACAAGATTGAAATGTCACTTTGATCCCATCCATGTCATTCTCTTTGACATTTCCACATCACATTATCAGTGTGTAATGGGTGTCAGATACCATGCTAGACACTAAAGGAGAAAAATTAATTGGTAAGTTACGGTGCTGGCCTCCAGCGAGCTGGGAATTGATACAAGACATGTGACACATCATAAACAAACATAAGCCGGGGCAGTGTGAGCCAAGGGTGCAGGTCAGGATCTGCTGGCATAGTCCCTGGCCTGGATCACCAGCTCGTCCGGCTGTACCTCCTGACATTTGCCAATTCTGATTGCTCTTTAGCAACCTTTCAGTAAAATCACTTTCTGCCAACTCACCCTTGTTGTATTTATCTACTTATCCATCCATCTATCCATCCATCATGTTCTTAGATATATCTAACACTTCCTAGATGAGATATAGGTAGGTAGGTAAATAAATTCCTTCTTTCAAACATCCACTGGTTCCCTGTGCTTGTAAAATAAAGCCAAAGATCTCAAAGATCTTCAGGGAAGAGTCAGGACCCTCAAACCCCATTGTGAGCTCTGATCTTGCAATTTAAGTTTCAACTTTGTGCTTCTGCACTCTGGCCTCTGACAAAGAGACATCATCAGATGCCACAGTTTTCACCCTCCTATCAGCCTGTCTTCCTCAGCTTCTCAATCAGCCTCTGACAGTATTACTTGGGGTGGCGGTATATACATTTCAAACAGGCAAAGACAGTGCCATGTGGGGTATGCTCTCTCACAGGAGGAGGGCTTCCAGGGACGCTTGAAGGAGTTAGCTCAGAGTTAGGAATCCCAGGAAAAGAAGCCCAAGAAGACCAAGCAAGGAGGAGAGAAGCAAAATCATACCACTGTTAAGACTTTAAACTATAGGTTATGTGGTGTAATATCACTCAAAGCTAGTGGCATAATCATCACTAAAATCACAAAACAGAATTATAGCCCAAAAAAAGATACAATATAGAATATGTTTTAAAATTCAATTAAATCAAAAGAAGATATGAAATGAAGGAAAGAGGAATAAAAAAGAGAAAGCACAGATATAAAACAATAACATGACGGTACACTTAAATGCAACTACATCACTAATCACATCAAACATAGATTATCTAAACACACCAATTAAGGGTTTATCAGACTGGCTAAAAAAGCAAGACTCAACTCTCTGTGGCTACGCATCTTAAATATAAAGACACAAATCACTCTCAAATAAAATGATGGTAAAACATATATTGCACAAACACTAGTCAAGAGAAAGCTGGAAATACTATATTAACAACCAAGTAGATTTCAGAGCAAAGATTATTACTATGGATAAGGAAAACCTTTTTTGTAATAACAAAGATCTTAATTTATCAAGAGGAAATAACCCTAAATATTCATGTTCCCTCATAAAATAATTTCAAAGTATGTAAAGCAAAAACAATAGAGTTACAATGAGAAATAGACAAATCCACAATCACACAGACACACATATGCCTCGATAATTAATAGAAAAGGCATAAAATCAGCAAAACTTAAACTACTTGAAAAAACATCACCAGCCAACCTGATCTAATCTATCACAATCGACATGATTGATCACTCCAAGAATATGCAGCAGATACTTATTCTTTCCTGGTGAACACAGAGTATTTACAAAGATAGACACATTCTGTAGCCATTAAATAAGTCTCAATATATTTTAACGGATTGGCTCTGTGCCTTTACGCAGAGGCAAGGGCACCAGCCACATGCACCAGGGCTGGCAGGTTCGAACCCAGCCTGGGGCTTGCCAAACAACGACAACAACCAGGAATAGCCAGGCATTGCGGCAGGTGCCTGTAGTCCCAGCTACTTGGGAGGCTGAGGCAAGAGAATCACTTAAGCCTAAGAGTCAGAGGTTGCTGTGAGCTGTGACACCATGGCCCTCTACCCAGGGCGACACAGTGAGACTTTGTCTCAAAAACAAATAAAAAAAAAAATAAATAAAGGATTCAAGATTTATAAAGTATATCCTCTCACCATGGTAGGATTATATCAGGTAACTGCGAAATCCCCAAATATTTGGAAAGCAAATACATCTAAAATATGCAAGAATCAAAGAAGAAATCAAAAGAGAAATATAAAGTAATGTGAACTGAATGGAAATTAAATAAAACACACAAAACCTGGTGAGAGGCCACTAAAGCAGTACCTAGAATGAGATTTAGAGTATTAAACGCTATCCTAGAAAAGTCAATATAAAAATCAACAACCTGAGCAAAAGAAAAAACAGAGGCCCAAAGTAACCAGAGGAAAATAAGTAATAAAGAGTAGATAACATTAAAGGAGGAAAACACTGTACAGAAAAATCTACATAATCAAAAGCTTGTTCCTTGAGATCAATAAAATTCACAAACCTCTAGCCAGACAAATATTTTTAAAAAGACACAAAGTGTCACTATGAAGAATGAGACAGGTGACATTATCAAAAATTCTAGATCCATTAAACAACTAACAAAAGAGTATTATGAATAATGTTATAACAATACATTCGACAACTAAGATTAAATAAACAAATTTCTTAAAATTTCTCAGTAATTCACTCAAAGAGAAAGAGATTACCTAAATATATACAGCTACACACATGTGTACATGCACAGATATTAAGGAACTTGAATTTGTACCTGAAAACTTTCACACATCCAGGTCTTTAAATGAGGTACAAAACATTTAAAGGAAAAGTAATAACAATTCTATACAAAGTCTTCCAAAAATATTGAAGATGAGGGGACACTTCTGTACTCATCCTATGGAGATACAGGCAGGAGACTGCACACCAGTACCTTAATGCACACGGATGTGAAAATTTTCCAGGCATGGTGGCTCAGGCTTGTAATCCCAGCACTCTGGGAGGCTGAGGCGAGTAGATTGCCTGAGCTCAGGAGTTCCAGACCAGGCTATGCAAGAGCAAGACCCATCTCTACTAAAAGTAGAAAAACCAGCCAGGCACTGTGGCAGGCACCTGTAGTCCCAGTTATTTGGAAGGCAAGAGGATCACTTAAGCTTATGAACTTGAGGTTGCTGTGAGCTGTAATACCTCAGCACTCTACTGAGGGTGATAAAATGAGACTCTGTCTCAAAAAAAGCAAAAAAAAAAAAAAAAGAAGAAGAAGAAAATTCTATACAAAGTATTATCAAGAAGCAGTACTAGCTGAGTATTTGGTGATTAGAGAGATAGACTCTGAAGGTTATTTGTGCTTTTCACCAAATAAGTGATGTTCTATCCCATTCTGAGCACTTGCCAGGCCAGGCTGTACTGGGTAACGGCTCCCCTGAGGGCCTCATTTTAATTAGTCACCTTTTTAAAGACTCCATCTCCAAATCAGTCAGTTTTAAGGTAGTGAAGGTTAGGGTTTCAACATAGGAAATTTTGGGAGGGGGCAATTCAATCCATAACAACCAGTTAAGGATGTTTAGAATATTTTATAATCAAGTAGTTATATGAAATAAGACAAATTAACATATTTGGGTGGTCACTTATGACTGCATAGGGCCTCCCTTTCTCACTTGGTGGCAGAGCGAACCCAAATTACTCTCTGCCTTTGCAATCAGCAGATAAGGGCTCTGAGAACAGATGATGATCAGAGCTGGGGCTCGGGAATCCAGTTTTACCAAGTACTCCAAGTTTGAGACTCCCCTGCCCAACGGAGCAGGCATTGACTCTGCGCAGCCTATTCTGGGCTGATGGACAGCCTGTCTTGGCATTGCCACAGGGTTCCAGCATCACCAGCCATCCCTCTCCCATGTCTCTCTAAGCCAGTGGTTCTCAACCAATACCTCAAAACGTGACTGATTTGGAGATGGAGTCTTTAAAAAGATGATTAATTAAAATGAGGCCCTCAGGGGAGCCCTCACCCAGTGCAACTGGTGTCGTCTTACTGGAGACACAGATGGAGACACAGACACACTAACGGGGCTGGGGAGGCATGAGAACAGGAACACGGGCACCTGCTGGTGAGGGTGGCAGCCGGAAGCAGACCCTCAGGAGAAGGGCTGGCTGGCCAACACCCCCTCTCAGCCTCCAGAGCCTCCAGAGCTGGAGGAAATGCCCTTTGTTGCCCAGTTTGTGCTACTCTGCTACAGCAGCACCAGCAAACTAATGGACTGGCCAGCAACGAAAGGGAACCGAAGTATTTTATTGCCAGCAATATCTAATTATTCTTCTTTAAAAAGGCCAACATTGATTAAATTTTTCTTTAGAACGGGAAAAGAATGAGACTACTTGTCATTGTCCCCTTATAAAGCAGCAAGAGGACACAGGATCTGGGACCCACACTTTCTCCAGAAAGGCATAGTCCCTGCTCTGTAGAGTGCAGAGATGAGGGATCATCACTGCTTCCCCAACTGGCTGTGCCAATGGGCTGGCCCTGTGCCTGCAGGGAGCCCTCAGGGACCTGGTGCCAGGGCTATTCCACTCAGCCCCCAGGCCCTATGCCTGCATCCCCCTTCCTGCCAGCTGCCCACACCAGCCATTTGGCAGGGCAGGGCAGGGATGGTGCCCACTTGCTCCCCTGGGAACCGCTGAGAATAGGAAGGTTGGTGCTTGTCCTACACTCACAGCACCCTCCAGGGGGCTTGGCCCCACACAGCTAGGGATGTCCTGTTGCTTGGTTGTGCATATCCATGAAGGCACTACAATTTCTACTCATCCAGTTGTTGAAATACTGCCCAAAGTAGCAGATTCTGCTTGTTGTCTGGAGTTTCCCAAGGACAAGCTTGTTTTAATAGATGACTCCCGAGGAGGTGTGCAAGACAATGTTCTTCTAGCCAGAACAAAAATACTGAGATTCTGAAGGATACTGAAGTCACACATGACAGGAAGGCAGACTTGCCACAGACGGTGCCATGTGAAGGACTGATGCCAGTGAGGCCATGCCCAGACCTCCAGCTGCTCACATGGAAATGGGGTCTGCTTATCTCATTAAGGACAAAGAAACTGAGGTTCCATAAAGCACAGGCTGGAGGAACAGCACAGGGTGAGGGAGAAATGTACAACCTAAGAGCCGATGACACAAAACAACCACATCCCCAGAATCCCCAAGAGAAGCAGTCCCTGCATCCACCAGCTTGATGCCTGTTACCCAGGCAACCCGCTCAGCATACACCTTCTGACACTCAACACTCGATCTATGACTTATAATCACAGAAGCTGGCTATCTCCAAAATTAATTTTTGCTCCTAATGTATTCAAGTCAGTAACATTTTCAGTAAAACAGCTACTAAAAATTTTAAGTAAGGGACAGAATGAGGCAGCAAGGGGGGAGGAAAGGATGGGTGTGTGCCCACTTAATGGGCACAATGTTTGCGTGTATGGCACACCTCTTGCGGGACACAATTATAAGAGGGACTTTACCTAACAAAAGCAAACATTGTAACCTAATTCTTTGTACTCTCAATTAACCTGAAACAATAAAAACATTTTTTTCAGTAAGCAAAACACAAAGCACCCAAGATGCTGTGTTCCCCTTCCAGGTGGCAGGTGCCTCACCTGTGTGCACACCATCCTCTGTGCTGGCCCATGCTGCCTCTCCTCCAGACACACTCAACACTCGAGCTATGACTTACAATCACAGCACCAACTCTAGATGCACACATGTGCCTTTAGGGCAGGGTGTCAAACCTGCAGCCAGTCCTCAAGCCAAATGCTGATTTTGTGGGGACTTTTTTATTTGCTTATTTGTGGTGTTGGATATCACAGAAAGTATGCACAGACCATTTTATTTGCTAATCAGCTTTCCTTGGTTTTTTTGTATTTAATGTGTGGCCCAAAACAACTCACTCTTATCCTACCACTGTGTGGCAAAGAAGAAAAGGTTGGACACGCCCTGGTTTGGGATGTCACGACATGTGAGTGGTAGATGGTGGTCACTATTTCTCACACTTTACCACATTACACTTTATAGATAACTACAGAGGCACAGCTCATGAACTTAGAAACCCTGTGAACAAACACTTCATGCAGGAGGGAGACGTGGATAGTCACTGCCATGGGGCAGCCCAGTGACACACACTTTTCTACATGTGACAATACTGCCCACCTGTCTATAAGAGCCTCCCCTAAGAAGAAGATAAACCATGGTAATGCAATCTGAGGCTGCAGCAGGAGGCACGTGTACTCACCGACAATGTCGCTGGGCTCCTTGTTGTAGAGCTTTCTGTTCCAGTAAAGGAGTCTGAGAAGAGGGAAGGAGAACAGTAGGACGAGGCTGATCCCCAGGAACATGTGCCCTGTGAATCCTGCAAAATCCAGGCCCTGGAATTGGAAAAGGAAAAAAGGGATGAGACAGAATGTCCTCGGCACAGGTGGCAGCTCACAGGTGACAATACTCACCTATTCAAAGGTAAACTGGCTTTTTTAAACATTTAGGTTCCTGACATCCTGAAAGGGCATCCTCCCAGCTAGAGAGCACAGCCCCACGCAAGGTACCCAGTGGCCATCAGGGCTGCAACCACCCAGTAACAGGACTAGGGGCAAGGGCTGAGAAAGGAGCCCACGCCCTGTGCTTCCAGTGTCTGCCTGGGAGCTCATGCACCAAGGTCAGCATTGAGTGTGTCTTTATTGTTGAGTAAAATCCTCCTTTGGTTAATTTGTCTGGGATTAAGTCAGCAGCATCACTGGCCGGTTTGGTGCTTTCATCCCATCAGCAAACACATGTGGGCACCTCCTGAGCTCTCAGCAGGACAGACTAGGTCCACACCCATAAAGCTGGCCATCTGGTGAGAACTCAAGGTCTTTTCTATAATGTCCATAAGCCACTGGTGCCATAGGAAGGAGAGGGAGATGAGATGCACAGTGACAACACAGGACCGTGGGGCACCTGGGATAAAAGGGACCACAGCTGTGAAGTGGTGGATCTCACAGCTTGGGAAGTCCAGTTCTGCCTTTGCGGAGCTCTTAAACAAGTGGAGGGGCAGCAAGTCCCACAAAGCATACAAGAGGACATCCAGAGACCATGTCCAAGACAGCAGTTAGGAAAACCATCTTCCAAAAGCCTGGGTTGGAAGGAATAATTTAAGCTATACTATTTGTTGCTTATGAAAATTGGTTTTTGTCTCTCTCACATGTATAAAGGCTAAAACCACCTATAACATTGCTAAAGACATGACACAACAAGAAGTCAACTATCAATAAATTTGCATCAAAGTTTAGGGCTTGC
Organism: Galago senegalensis; assembly: GCA_963575145.1. Classification (NCBI taxonomy): domain Eukaryota; kingdom Metazoa; phylum Chordata; class Mammalia; order Primates; family Galagidae; genus Galago; species Galago senegalensis. The sequence continues at coordinate 29,422 of CAUYTI010136523.1, forward strand.
CAGTGTACAATATTCTGAAATCCTTAATCTCTTGCAGTTATCTACACATTCAATGGGTAGCCTTGAAAATAGCCTTTTAAACAACAGGTGGAGCTGTGTAAGCTTTCACAGACAGATGGCAGAGAAACCTACAGAGAGGTGAGGCTAATGAAATGCTTTGAATGGACATATATTAGAATTCGCCACTTTTCCGACAGTTCTTCAATAAGGATATTACCTTAAGCTTTGTGTTTATCTACAAAGTTCATACCCAAGGTATCTGTCAGAAACACATCCTTGATACTTTTAGGGGCGTACGGAAATGTTTTAATTTTCCTGTAAAATCAGAAGCAAAAACAAAAACTTTTGGATCAAAGGGCTTAAAATGTAATATTAATGTATTTGTCTGTATAGCAACTGGCCATGAAATGTTATTGTCAATATTTCTTAGAAGAAATTGCCCACAAAGGCAGAGGATCTGTATCCTGAGAAATTCTGAGTTCCACTGGAATGTAATAACTACACAGTTTTGCCCCATTAGAAATAGTAAGGCAATTCTAGAAGAAAGTAATGAGTAGATTAAAAAGAAAAAATGACTAAGGAGGTTCTGGGAGCACATCCACAGCAAAATAACACAGCACTGAGTAGAAATATCTGGGTGCTACTAGAGTTGTAACAGGTAGATTTGTCAAATAGGATCAATGCTGCTTGGAAAAGAAACAACACACACAGAAGCAGCGTACAGCAGGATGGAAACACTTTCATTTAGCCTGTTAGGCACATAGATTTGGTCTCCCTGAAGCTTTTGTATGCCTCTATAATGTTCTCAGTAATAAAACCACTATCACACTTGGCATGAATACAGCACTGGAAAACAGCCTTTTCTTCTCACAGGTAGCTGCTTCTACTGTGACCCTCTAAGTCTTTTTGTTTCGTTTTGTTTTGAGCCAGGGTCTTGCTCTGTCACCCACAGTGGAGTACAGTGGCACAATCATTGCTCGCAGCGCCTCAAAATGTGGCTTTTTATTGTTTTGTTTTGGGCCCCACTCTTCCATTTTCTTAATTTTCCACATTGCCCTCATTTGACAGATTAAGTGGCCAAATGTTGACACACATAAAACAAAGAGGGACTTCCCATCAGACTAGAGTATTCCTAGCTTCATAAATCATATGTCAAAGGAGGACGTAACTGAGGGACTCCGGGACCACCACCATCATTTTGAGGAACAATGCCTTCAGGCCAGAGCCGTGACAAGTCAAAACTCTCCATTAGGTTGTAAGGGCATGGTTCTAGCCCAAATAGTTTCTTCTTTTTTTTTATTGTAATTTTTTTAATTAAATGATAGCTGTATACATCAATACAAACATGGGGTACAGTGTAGTGTTTTCACATACATTCTGAAATACTTTCATCAAGCTGGTTCACATAAATTTCATGTCATTTGCATAGTCATTGTGTCAAA
>CAUYTI010136524.1:0-19912 GCA_963575145.1 Galago senegalensis
TGCTTTAAAACGTTCACATTCTACTCTTAGAAAGATTCACCTGTACCCCTATAAGACAAACCTCAGAAGTGATCCCTCCAAACCCCCTCCCTCCTCCCATTCCCCCCTCCCTTCTCCCTCCCCCCTCCACATGTTCTTAGAACAGCCTGAGCTTTAAGAAGACATGGCGATAGTGGTGGAGGTAACTCGCTAATAGAAAACCCCGGCCCCACTCCAGACACCAGCCCAAACCTTCCCACTGCAGGCCACAGTCACAGCCACAGTTAGAGGGCCTGGTGGAAAACTGCAGGCCACGGTCACAGCCACAGTTAGAGGGCCTGGTGGAAAAGTGTGGCGGGCCAGAGCTCTCACATACCTATCAGCATGCCTTTTTTTTTTTTTTTTTTTTTTTGCAGTTTTTGGCTGGGGCTAGGTTTGAACCTGCTACCTCCAGTATATGGGGCCAGCGCCCTACTCCTTGAGCCACAGGCACTGCCCCTATCATCATGCCCTTTATAAGCTGTCGCCTGGCCCTGCTATCTCCGAGGGAGAGAGGAGGATGAGCCGTTGCTGAAAAGAGCTACGTGGCATCTGCAGGGTCAGGAAGGAAAAATAATTGGGGTGCCTCGTCCCAAAATGAAGGTAAATAAGAACACAGTGAGTGAGAAACCACAGCCCTTCCGGGGGGATGGAGATGCCAGACCCAGAGGCCTCACTGAACAAGGCTGTTCCTCCCGCCCACCTTACTCCAGCCCTTCTCCTGCAGATAATCATGTTCCAGAGCAGGGGTCCTCAAACTTTTTAAACAGGGGGCCAGTTCACTGTCCCTCAGACCGCTGGAGGGCCGGACTGCAGGCCCCGGGACGAGTTGGCTGCTAAGCAGGACAGGCAGAGATGGCAAAAACACCCGGCAGGCCGGATGAATGTCCTAGGCAGGCTGCATGTGGCCTGTGGGCCGTAGTTTGAGGACACCTGTTCCAGAGCCAGTCAAATTCAAATTCTTGTTCTCTCACCAAGTAACTGTCTGACTCTAGACCAGCCACATACCCTCCCTGAACCTCTGTTACCCCACCTGTATAAGTGGGAGAGTAATTTCCATGCCACCCTAGGTTGGACCGCAACATAGATGGAGCCATTCGCAGAGCCCTGAGCACGGGTCACAGCCAATGATTTTCTTCTCTCCTGCCCTAACTGGGAGAGAAAGCCCAGTATCACCCACAGCTCACCTACAGGTGGGGTCTGGGAATCAGCTGACCTCTGAAGCCAGGATCTGCTTTCGCCTCAACATCTGCTCAGAACTTTGGTCCACCCTCAAGCTTCCATTCAAGGAAACATACCATGCCCCTCCTGCAGGATCTTGTCCATGACCCACCAGTCCCCCTCATTGGATAAGCTGTAAACCATGTATAAGTTTGGGCCATTCATGGCTTATAGTTGTGGCATTCTCTAGCAAATTCCCTTGACTGACAGAAACCACCTGGAAGAGCCTGAGGGGTCAGACTTGCCCACACCTATGGCCTAACTGGCACTAACTGGCACAGGGGTCCGAAACTGGTCATCTCTCAATGACAATGCATCTCTCTGGGGCCATTCACTTTCCAGGATTCCTGGAGGGAGGAAGCTGAGAGGAGACGTCAGCTGGAACCACCTTTCTTCTCCACCTGCCTTGTCCTTTCCTCCCTGTGTTCTTTCAAGCTTCTTCTGAGTGCACGCCCTCCATAAATCACTCTCGTGAGAACTCCCATCCCAGGCTCTGATTTTAGGGAAACTGACCGAAGATGCTTTTATGCATTACTGTGTTTCCCCCAAAATAAGACATTGTCTTATATTTATTTTTTCTCAAGAAGACACACTAGGGCTTATTTTCAGGGATATCTTACTACCGCACCTAAATGCATCAATGGGTGCATTGCCACATCCATCACTAGGTCTTATTATCGGGGTAGGGCTTATAGTTAACAAATGCATAGAAATCCTGCTAGGGCTTATTTTGGGGGTAGGTCTTATTTTGGGGGAAACATGGTAGATGAGATGTTTTCAGTAGAAGGAAGGATAGGCCAGCAGAAACCAGGTCTGGCTGGCATTTCCCCTAGATGAAGGTCATCTGATAGAGGACATCAAGAGGGGAAGGGACCTGGTTCTTCCTGTCACGCACCACTGAGGAGTCAGACCCCTGGAGAGGAAAGACCCTGGACAGCTCCAGGGATCTCTGCAGCAATGAGCATCCTTCACAGGGCTCTGGAGCCTGCAGAATAAATGGTAAACGCTCCGTGGGCGCCTGTGAGGCCCTGAGAGCTCCATCCCCCGCCTACCCCTCCAGGCTCAGCTCACATCACTGTGTCCCTTCCCCCCACCCTCTGGCCACACCAGCCTTCCTTCTGCTGTGGGGATTTTCTACCCTTCTTCCAGGAATACCTTCCCCCCCCCCTGTTCTTCCCATGACTACATCCTCATTTGGGACTTAGCTTCAGTGACCCTCTCCAAGAGGCCTTCCCTCATAGTCTGGTCACTCTGGACCACATTTACTTGTCTCGTTTCCTTGATAGGATTTAGCATCTGGAATTAATTTGTGTGCTTGTTGGTTGCAGAAGTCTCTGTTGGCCTAGATGGAGCTAAATCCCCCTCGCGGTGGACAGCCACTGCTCAGCCCCACTGCCGAGCTTACTGTGGGAGCCTTGCTCCATAGGTGCTGGTTCCTCCTCTGGCGCTGGACTGAGGGTCCCCTCGGGCTTCATATGCTGGAACCTCTCTCTGCTCCCTGCAAATGGGTCTCCCCTCAATGTCCTTAATTCTCCCCCCTCCAGTAAAAGAAGAGGTATGCAGACTCTGATCAGCCAAACACCAGATGTGTCTGTTTCTGTTTCCACGACTATCACAGTCACACACATCAGCTCAACGGGTCCCAACTCCCTCGAAGTAGTCAGAACAAAAGTGCGTCCCCACTGGGGTGCCAAGCTAGAAGATGGAATTTTAGGTTCTAAGATTGAAGCCACATGAATGGAAGCAGAGTGAAGTGACAGAGAGACAGTGCCCTGAGGACGCCGTCTGCGCCCCTGGTCCTGAAGCTATTCAACCCACAGACCACTCAGACAGAGGCACACCCATATGTCGTGTGTCAGTCTGAGTTGAGTTTCCATCACTTTCAAATCAATAAGCCCGAAGAACAGAGTCCCTGTCAACCTAACGTTCTGCAGCCCTACTTCCAAAGAAACTCGGGGTTTTAGAAGGAGCTTTCGGTCCCTTAAGTCCGGATTTGGGGACATGAACATGGTAGGGCACAGACTCAAGTGGGGCATCAGCAGACTCTGAGCGGCTGAGTTCAAAGTCCAGTTTGTCTGTAGCAGCAATGAGATCGTGAGACACCAGCATGAGCTGTCCGGTATCAGGACAGCGTAGACTATGCTGTAATAACAAACAACCCCGAATCCCTAACATAATACAGTGAGTTTCTCACTCAGACTCTGTGTCCATCATAAGTTGTCTGGGGATTCTGGGACTCATCACCCTGCCCTGGGGGCCCAGACTGACAAGGACCCAACATATGGGGCAAGGCCAGCCTCTGCAACCACTCACACGCTGGGCCACCTGCCCACACATTCCCACACGTCACTGGTCAGAGCGAGCCACGTGACCCTGCCTAGCTTCAAGGTGGGCAGGAAGCCGCAAACTCTTATATACTTAGGAAAAAAATAAATATCTACTGAACAGCATGAATGACTACCACAGTTCCTTCACATAACATGAAGGATAATAATCGTCCCTGTGAGTTAATTCACACAAAGTCCTTAAAACAGCGTCTGACACACACTAAGCACTCGGTAGTTGTCACTCTGTCACCGCCCCGCCTTTGGGTTTCACACAGGCACATCCTACGCGGCAGGAGGCTGGTGCCCCCACTTCCGTGCAACCCGCCTGCCAAAAAACTAGAAAACGTACACCCCAGTCACGTCTCACCACCAGACAGAAGCTCCGAGAGGCACCGAGGGCAACTCGCAACTTGATTACAAGCCACAGGATGGCTCTGTGATAAGCCGCCATGAGCACTTGAACCCTTCAGGTCCGCAGCTCCCTGCTAATGAACAGCACGTGGCGTTGACCCCAGCGTCTCTGCCTCTGAACTCCGTTGGAAGGAAACCCGGACTGCCCTATGGAGACAGGACTAAACAAACATTCTGGTTGTCTCCGACAAAACACTTCTTCGTCTTAAGGGTAGAAACCTGTGATGAAGAACATTTATTTTTTAAAATCCCCATGTGGAGCTTTAAAACGACATTATCTCTAGGAACTCACCCTAAGGATATGCTCTCAAAGGCATGATCAAAGATGTGCGTCATCCCGCCCTTTATACAGCAAAAGGCTCACGTGGCCATTGAAAGCTGTGTGGTTAAACAAGACACGATGAATACATTAAAAAGAAATAGAAAAATTTAAGAGAATTAGAAACAAATGGTAGCACTTAAAAGGATTAGAATTAATAGTACCCCTATTAAAATAAATCAAATAGCTCTATATGTACTAAGCAGTAGACATCTATCAAATGTTAAGTGGGAAGGCAAGTCACTGAGCTCTGTGTACATTATAATCCCCTTTGTAGGCTGGTAGAGACCGCGAGAGATGATTAAAGCAATTTCCCCGAGGAATGAAATTCCCCAGGGCTGGGTAAGTGGACAGAGTGTGTACTTGTCCTGACCAGGGAAGGAGAGAGGTGTGTAGTTTTCCTGAGTTATCTTCTTATGGCATCTAAATCATGTTTATCATGCCGGTGTTACATTTATAGTTAGTGCTCATTTTAAAGTGCTAAGAAATAATAATTTGACCATGCAGCAGTCACAGTTAACGCCTCCAGTGAGTCCTGGCAACATTGACTAGAGTCAGGGAACTGGACCTCTCAAGCATCTCCCCAGGGGTGAGGAGAAGCCCCGGACCCTGCCGAGAGTGGCTCCAGCCAGGGTACAGAGAGGCCCCAGCGATGAGAGATACCCAGAGGCCCAGCATGAGAGCTTGTAAGCTAGTGGCTTCATCTGAGCCACTGAGTCAGGGTGTTGTGACAATCCGTGACCAGCTCCTCCCTACTCAGGGATTAGAGAGACACTGGCCACATGGAAATCTGAGCTCCAGGGGGACAGCAGTTGCCCCCGGGGTTGGGGGTAAATTCATCATGAGAGCCCCCAGAGGGGATATATTTCTGGCCTGCCCGCCTTCCAGGGGTGTTTTAAGGACTAGAGGAGACAATATGTGCGAAAGTGAATTGGAAATGAAATACCAGACGGGTTCTGCTAACATCCTCCTGTGCTAACAGGCAAGCAGGAGGAGGCAGGGCTGACACTCCTCACAGTTTGTAAGTGAGGGAGGGAGTCAGATGCAATTCCAGGCTGCCTGGCCCCAAGCCTGGACCCTGAAGCCACACAATATACTACTTCATTGCTCCTCTGGATTGCCCTATAAAACTTACACCCCCACATGGGCAGGGACCTTGTTCGGGACATTCTGAAGTCCATCCCAGCTGCAGAGCTCCCAGGGGATCAGCTGAGGGCTTTGTTACGACCCTTTGCAGCCCGGCTTCTCTGCTCCCTCCGCCCACACCTGTGTCCCTCCCCTCACAGGTGTTTAGTTCATCCTGAGGTCTGTTCTCAACATAACCGCCTGCAAATTCCTCTCTATTCATTTCACAGGGAAGCTGACCTGAGACAATGAGTGAAACTACTTCTTAAAAATTAAAATATATTAAAAATACTATTAATTCATTACAAAGTATTTGATGAGGGGGCGGCGCCTGTGGCTCAAGGAGTAGGGTGCCGGCCCCATATACCAGAGGTGGTAGGTTCAAGCCCAGCCCCGGCCAAAACTGCAGAAAAAAAAAAAAAATTAGGAGGACAGAAACAAAAAAAGAAAAGTAAATATTGTAATCCCACCATCATCATTCAAAGCGCATTGAATCGTATATTATCAAATTCATGAGTCCTTATAACATAGTTCACTCTATTTCTGTCTAGTTTTTTTCCTCTTATGTTCAATTATGAAATTATAATCAAACAATTTTATATGTTCAATTTTCCTTCTGCTGCTGCTGTTTTCTGGGCATGTTATGGGTATTATAAACATTATTTGAGTCTTTTGAAACAATTTTAAAAGTTGCCCAATGGGTTCATCGATGTAGTGGTCTTTTCCCTTGTGATACACATTTAGTCTGATTCAAGATGTTACGTTATGTTAAATTATGCTGTGATGCATTAGGAATATAGAATTTTCCATATTTAGAATTATTTTCCTGGACTAGACTTCAAAGGTAGAATGATTACATGTAAACCCAATGCATTTAGAACTGGGTTTACAACAGATTAGACCCTAGACAGGGAGTCAGGAGAGTTGAGTTAGACTGGGTTCTGGCTCTTTTAGTTTTGTGATTCCCAAGATCACAACTTACATGACCTCTCCAGGCCCCCATTATCCCATTTGGGAAGAGTGGAGCAGAGATGCAGCCACCATGAGCTCTGTGCAGTCTGCTCGGTGCTGAGACTGTGCTGCCGAGAATGACCTTCGGAGAGACAGAGGAGCTGGCCAGCCCCAGAGAGTCTCACCTGCTGGCATGTGAGAGGAGGATCTGCCACTTAGAGACGGGCTGTAATGAATTCACCTCCCCTTTCAAGTCATCAGAAGGTTCATGGTTGGATTAATAGTGTTATGAATTGAGTTAAACAAGGCTTTCCTTCCCCCAGGACTTCAAAGAGGGGAAATCAGATGAATCCATAATCCTCTTCCACATGTAGTAATTTTATTAAAATATGTCTTAGGATAAAGAGAAGGGCAGGTTGGAGGGGCGAGGGAGGACGACAGTGGGCAGGGGAGCTTCTGGGGTGTGGAGCAGAGTGCCTGATGCAGGTGAGGGCATCATGTGTTAACAAGTGCCTAAGAGAAGAATTTAATTAGAAAATTCTGATAAAACAGAAATCTCTTTGCCATCTTCCCAAACACAGCTCCATCCACAAGATGGGACTGGACAGCAATGGTCAAAGTGACTTTATCTATTATATTCTTCTCCTTTTAAACCATTAATTTGATGCATTATTATGGACTGTTTTGTCCTTAGCAGTATATACACACACATCTACATATACTTATACATACATAGTGGTCTATGTACATACATGGAGGGAGAGAGAGAGATTGAGATTTTCCTACAGAATATATGTAACATTATCGATAAATTGATAACATTGTCAACTTCTTGGCATAAATGAGATCTTTTTGTACATGTTATTCACTATCCATGTTGACGTATGAAGATGTAGATTTGTCCTTGTAACTACTTCGTAGTATACCACTTGTGACTATATCACATTTTATTTGACTCTTCCCCTGTTCTCAGACATCGAGGTTTCCTGCCATCCTTTGCTAATAAATATTACAGCACAAAGAGCGCCCTGGGCCCTGGACCCATGTGCACCTGTGCATGACATCCCCAGGGTGAGCAGCGCCACTGAATTCAGAGGGAGGGCATTTCCCTAACCCTCTGGGGCATCAGGAGCAAACCAAACAGCCAGTGCATCTAACTTCATGGTCTGAAGTTTGTGTCTATCCGTCGAGCCTCCTGTACACAGCAGGAAGAGTAAATGACCCCACTTACCCAGAGGGGCAAGGCGATTTGCCCAAATTCAGAGTCTCTGAGTGGTGAAGGCAGTCAGTAAGTGGCAGTCAGAGGCACTCAGGGGAGTCAAGGCCGAAACCAGCTTGCCAGCTGGGCAGGGGCAGGGGAACATGGAATATCTCCTCCCCAGGGGTGTGCTGGCCTTGGCAGCACCTGGGTTGTCTAAACATACCCAGAATCCTGACAGAAAGAACTCCAACAAGCCCTTGCTAATTGCCATCATCTAGATGAAGTGATTCATAATCCTTTGCCCATGCATAATTAGCTAATAAATTACAAATGAGTAATGGGGTCTCGCGGAAGGCAGCAGGAAGGAGAGGTGCCATCGTACACAGACCCTAATTCTCCTTTGGGACTATTGCTAAATCATGGCTCCCTTTGGAATCTCAAGCAATCCTTTTCCATTTTTATTACAAGGCTATTCTTGGTTTTGACAAATCAGGCCTTCTGAAATCACCAAGCCACGCTCTTGTTCCTCCACCTGCCTCCTTTGTCTGGGAAGAACTCTATTGTGACACACATCGTTTTGTGAGGTGACCTTCAACAGCCCTGCCGTAAAGGAAAAGACAAGAAGATGTAATGGGAATGGTCCGTCACGTGTTCTCAAAGCAGCCCTCTCCTGGCTACCTGCAAAGTCCAGGAGAGGTGCCAAGGTGCTGGTCTCAAAGGCACACAGTTGCTTCAACCTCTGCATTTGGGAATGGCTTACCTGGACCTGAGGCATGTCCTACTGACGACTCCCCCAACCTGAGGAGACAGGACAAGGCTGGGCATCTGTGTATTTAACAAGATGCTAAGTTTGGAGTCACTTGGCTAAGACAAAGAACATTAATTTTTGCTAAGCTACAACAATTCCCCAAGTCAGTAAGAGAGCAGAAGTCTATGAATGTAACGCCACATGGGGGTGTCATTTCTGACTTCTCTGAGCGTTATCACCCCATCTCAGAAACCCTAGGGCATGGCTTTCTCCAGGGACCCCAACAGTTGCCCAGCAACTAAGAATATTCTGGTCTGTCAAGGCATTGGAGAGGGAGAAGGACTCATTGTACTTTTTCTCTCTCTGGGGACCTGGGGAGCACTATACTGAGGGTGTGCATATAAGCCAGGGCTCTTGGAAGCCATAGAAATGCAGCCCAAGTGGTTTAAGCCTTTTACAAAATAAAAAAAATTCAGGAGATTGGTTGTGCAGTAATGTGACTATTTTGCACTTAACACTATTAAACTATAGACTCGCAAATCCTTAAGAAAGGGAGAGAACATGGAAAAACTGGAACGCTTGTGCCCTGCTGGTTAGAACATGAATTGGTGTAGTCGCTGTGGAAAACAGCAGGGAATTTCCTCAAAAAATTGAAAATAGAAGTGTCATATGATCTAGCAATTCCACTTCTGGGTATATAGTCAAAAGAAATGAAAAAAAGGGTCTCCTAGAGATATTTGCACACTCGTGTTCCTGGCAGCACACCCCACAACAGCCGAGAGGCGGAGGCAGCCCAACTGTCCAGCAGTTAATGAGTGGATAAAGAAAGGTGGTGCCCGGCGGCGCCTGTGGCTCAGTGGGTAGGGCGCTGGCCCCACATACTGAGGGTGGCCGGTTCAAACCCGGCCCTGGCCAAACTGCAACAAAAAATAGCCAGGTGTTGTGGCGGATGCCTGCAGTCCCAGCTACTCGGGAGGCTGAGGCAGGAGAATTGCCTGAGCCCAAGAGCTGCAGGTTGCTGTGAGCTATGACATCACAGCACCCTACTGAGGGTGACAAAGTGAGACTCTGTCTCTAAAAAATTTTTTTAAAAAAAGAAAGTGCGGTATCTACACACAGTGGAATCTTACAGGGCTGTAGGAAAGAAAGAAATCCTGTCATGTACTAGAACACGGATGAAACTGGAGGACAAGACACTAAGGAAATAAGTCGGTCGCAGAAAGGCCAGTGCTGCCACTTCCTGTCACACGGGTTCCCTAGAGCTGCCAGACTCACAGAAACAGAAAGGAGAAAGCTGATCCCCTGCGGAGGTGTGGGCCTTGTCCAGGGGGTGCAGAGGGTCACCGCGTGGCATGGGGCCCTCTGTACAATGGCGAGCATGTGGTCAACCGTACTGCATCCTACACTTGGAAACAGCTGGGAGGATGAATGGTATGTGATTTTTGCCACAACAGAAAACAATACCCATTTCCATGTCAATTAATAGTGCCGTAAAAACAATGGTTAAGATGGTCAATTTTCTGTTTCGTGGATTTGGCCATGATCAAAAAGAATTCTTTAAAGGGTGTAAGCCAAAAGGGGAATGTAAAGGCTCGTGTGGTTGAACATAACTGTCTCGGGAGACAGTTTGGAAGGCTGACCGCGTAGATCACCAACCACCAGGAGATGATTTGGCCGTTAGAGGAAACCAGAGATGGAGAGCCCCAGATGGCCGCCTCCCAGTCAGGGGCCGGGAGGAAGCTCAGACCAAAGGCTATTCTTCTCCAGGGGCCATGCGGAGCCCTTGGCTCCTCCTTCTACCCTTGAACTAGGCAAAGAGCCCTCTCCCTGCCCCCGGGGCCAGGAGGAAGCTGAAGAGGTCAGTTAGCTCTTATGACTCTTTTCATCATTAACCTTGTATGCTCCTGTCTCTAAGTTTCTTTTCTTTTATCCTTTTTCTTTCTTCTTTTGTTTTGGTAAAGTTCTGAAAAAGGATAAAAATCTACACACTTTCCATATGGCGCCTTTCCTGGAGGCCGGCCAGCTCCCCAGCTCCCCGGGGCTGGCGTGATGCATATGCATGGGCTGAGAAGGCTGTCCAGCCACCCGCAGTGCGATCACAGCCTGTCGCCAAATGTGCCCATGTCAGCCGGCCCCAGCACCACCCTCCCTCCCAGGCTGTCCCCAAATCTCCCTTGCACTGTCAGGCCTCAGAATTAGTGGCACTCAAAGAAACTGTGTGAGCCCACGTGAGCACACATCATGGCGGGTTGTGGGGGGGCGAAGGGGGGCAGGAAGAAGTACTTGGCTGGCTGCATAGTCACAGATGTCCTCAACTTTGACTGGTCACTGTCACCTAATGAGATTATTCATAGAGCCACAGCAACACAGAAGAGGATTGATAGAAGACCCTTGTCTTCCAGCTTCAAACATGGGTCCCCTCAGCACACCCCACTGCCCGGCATGTGCTGTGAATTAAGTTTTTAAAATAATCTTGTAATTACCTCCTGAATAGCAAATTACATTGCAGGACGTTGCCACCGGCGGTAGAGCACTGAGAGAGGAATGAAGTCGAGAGACTACGGGTGGTTATCGTTCAAACCATAATCGGCGTGACGGTCTCTGTTTTAGCAAAAGTTCGGAAGTGTCATTATTTTGCCATAAATGTTCTGACATTTTTCATTAGTCAAAATTATTCAGTCATGTAGTTTATGGATGTAGATTAGTCACTATGTTGTCTGGGCTTCGTGTTAGAGTTCTGATTTGTTCCTAAAAATTAAAATATACAGCAAATTTTGCTGCCTTGTTTTGGCATTTCTTCATTTTTTATACTATACAGGAAGGATCAAGATTTGGAGGTCCTTCAGGTGCCTCTCAGCTCCCGAGAGTCTGTGAGCACCTACTGTGTGTGTGACGTGCGCACGGACCCAGGGAGGAACCCACGCCATCCCTGCCCTTGAAGAACTCACGGCATAAGAGGGAGACAAAATGTGCAGGCAAACAGCCAAGACGCAGGCAAGATGAGCCGCTCGAAGGCTGGGGAGACACCAGAGGAGGTGGCATTTCAGTTAAGCCCTGAAGGGCAAAACGGAACCTGCGGCCACCAGGCTCTGTCAGGAGCACAAGGCCCATGTATTCTCACCCCTCTTTAGCATCCGCTGGGACAGACGCAGAGGACGGATCTCTCCAAACAACATATTGACATCGAATTAGCTAGACATGAGGAGGTGCGAGGTGAGGGTCAAGGAAGCAAAGCAGAGAAAGAAGGCCTGCTCCAGGCAGAAGTAATGAAGGAAGCAAAGTACCAGCCAGAAAGTTCAGACGTCAGCATCGGCCCCTTTAAAATGGGCATTAGGTTTGCTCCCCACTCCAGTGCTGGGGACATGCCCCTGTTTTTATGAATCAATGTGCTGTAGCCCCAGCAATTGGTTCAAAGATCGGCATGGAACTCAGGTGAGTCCAGCCATACTCAGCTTCCAGGTGTAAATCAGGGGCTTCTGGGGGTCAGCTTGCTTGAAAGAGTGAACCTACAGAAAAGGAAGGCTGAGAGGTGGAGAGAGCAGACTCTGAGACCAGCGTTTGCACCCCAGACCCTTCAGTGTCCAACCTACATCTGGACTTCTCAGTTGCACGGGCTGATCTATTTTCCTTTTGGCTCAAATGGATTTGGCTTGAGTTTCCATCATTTGCTTCGAAGAATTCTAACTGCCCCCACTCAAGGAAAGGATAGCTCAGTTCCCTGGGAGGAGGGGAACTCCTCCGCTCCCCCACTGAGGCAGCAACATGGACTCCTTACCAGATGAGTTCATTGATCTCTAGAAGAGTCCAAGAGAAAGACACACAGAACCATGGCACCTCCAGGAGGCTGACTGATTTGCCTTTCAAAGGGCCTGGTGGGGAATAGGCATTTTAAACCTTCCTCCTAACCTCAGCCTTGAGTTCATTCAGAGAAAGGGAGGCTCCTATGATCTGAATATGCAGCCTGTTTGGGAGCTGCTGGGGGGCAGTTAGATTTCTCCTTCAAGGAGAACTGTCAGTAGGTCTGTCCATCCTAAAACCTCAGAGGACTGAAAACTTTTGCTCAAGCCTAAAACTCAGGTGGAAGCACAAAGCATGTCAGACTGCTGAAGGCCAGCCTCCGAGACAAACTTCCAAGCAGCCAAAGTCTCCCAGTTCAATGTCAGAAGAGCTCGACCCTGCAGAAGACTGAGCCAGTCTAAAGCAGTTAGCAGCATGGGATGAATAAAGGAAATGATAAGATTCAAAAGCCTCCAGGCAGCGAGCCAGGCACTTAGGGCCTGCCCCAGGGTCATGTCATCAGGCCGCTGAATGAAGCGGGCAGGGTCCTGGTGCTGGGAGGTGATGCCATCACCAGTGACCTCTCCCAGGACCACATCCACCTAAGGCGTGGGGACATCAGTGCTTATCTGCACAGGAACAGGCCATGTGGACCTGAACATACAAGGAATTAACAAGAAGTCCAGGGAGCCTGGAGCCCAGATCAAAAGACGTTGCAGGAGGAAGGTTAAAGGAAATAGGAAGAGGAGAGTGAGAGGAAGCCTTGGGGACTGTCTGCTTTAGGAACGGAGAGGGCAGATTGTCTGAAAGTCCTCCTGGCATCCGCAGGATGCACAGGGAAGCCCCTTTCTCTCTCTCGTCTTCCCTGGACACCAGCATTTACTCACTGACATGGCGGCCCTCTTGGCCAGAACAGGTGGAGGAAGGAGGGTCCAGATTGACAGAGGGACCAAAGTTCACGCTCGTCCTGCTTCTAAGAGGGCTGTCTGGCAGGAGGGTTGCTGCTGCACCTGGAAACTCAGGCATTGCACATAGATCTCTCACCCCGACCCTAGGCCCAAACTCAGTACAATGTGCCCCCTTGGTCTGGTTTGCCCCCAGGAAAGTACATTCTCTGCTTCCTATCCTAAGAAAAGTGGAGAGCTTGGGAGTAACTCCATAGGGGCATAAAGAGAAGAAGCCCAATCCTTGGGTTCCAACCTCAGAAGCCTGCTGGCTGGGCATCTTGCACTCTGCACCACTGCCCAGAGCAGTCCTCTATCACCTGAGTTCTCCTCCACCACCCAGAGCAATCCTCTATCACCTGAGTACTCCTCCACCACCCAGAGCAGTCCTCCACCACCCTGAGTTCTCCTCCACCACCCAGAGCAGTCCTCCACCACCCAGAGCAGTCCTCCACCACCTGAGTTCTCCTCCCCCACCCAGAGCAATCCTCCACCACCTGAGTTCTCCTCCACCACCCAGAGCAGTCCTCTATCACCTGAGTACTCCTCCCCCACCTGGAGTATTCCTCCATTTCCCGAGCAGTCCTCCACCACCCTGAGTTCTCCTCTACCACCCAGAATAGTCCTCCACTGCCCAGAGTGGTCCTCTCCCACTCAGAGTTCTCTTCCACTGCCCAGAGAAGTTCTCTAGCATCTGGGACACTCATCTGAGTCAGACCTCCACCTCACAGGTCAGTCCTCCACAGTAGGCATATTGCTGACCCCAGGACTATCTGGATAAAACTCCCAGCCCCAACCCCTACAGACAGGGCCCACCAGGTGGGAAAGGCTCATAAAGTGTCACTAGGCCCCAGGAAGAAGTACATCTTCCTCTTCTCAGCACCAAGAGACCACCCCGAAGCACCCTGTGACAGGCATCATGGGGAGTGGCCTTGGGCTTTGCAATCAGACTAAAGTTTCACCAGACCTGGTGCAAATCCTGCCACTGCCACTTGCCAGCCATGCAACTTTGGTAAAGCCACTTAAACTCTGTGACACTTAGTTTCTCACACATCAAATGGGGAGCTCTGGGACGATAGCAGCACCCCCCCCCATGGAGCACTGCACGTTAATCGCATGTCACAGACATTCAGCAGCGGTTTGGAGCATTAGCACTTATCAGTCCCAGGTCAGCCACTGAGGCAGATCTTAATAGTTATCCCCCTTCTACAGATGAGAAAACTGAGGCTCAAAGAGCCGAAATCCTTTGCCCAAGCTGGTAAGTGGCAGAACCATGACTTGAAGCCACATATGTCTGGTCACCTGACTCCTGCCCGTCCTGCTGTCCCTGACACATGGGTGGGGTTCAGGTCAGGGTGCTAAGCTGTCTGGAGGACCAGCACAAACAAGTGGGAGGCCAAGGCCCAGAAGGCTGGTGGGAATGAGCTGTAACACCTGAGGACAAAGCTTGCTCAGGGTGACGGAGGGTGACACACAGCACTCTCAAGCGAGTGATGCCTGCAAATCCCCAGAGCTCCGCCCCAGCATCAACCTGCTGGCTGGGATGCCATTCGCGGGGTAGGGGTGGTGTGGAGCTGATGGATGGTCTTCATTCATGCGGTGACACATCCAGTTGTGTCTGTCTACCATGTGCCAGGCACAGAGGCAGCAGTGATAGTAATGGGGCAGTGATACGAGAGTGGCTGGGGGTGCTCCAGGTGTGCCCAAACTTTCTTCTGGCTGCAGGGGAGAGTGGGGGGGGAGAGACCACTGTGGAAGCCTTTTATGGCTCTCATGCCCCTGCCCCAGCAATATGGGGACACAGCCATAGAGCCCAGAGGGCTCTCCGTGACTTTCAAAGAGTTCACTGTAGGGGGTTTCCAGGGTCACACCTGAAATAATCCCTGCCCCCGTGACATTGTCAAGTGCCCACAGCCCTCCAGCAGAATTACTGCACCTGCTGGCCACCGTGGGCTGGCACTGGTGGTGTGGAGGGGAGAATAGGGGTTGACAGGGGTCTCATTCATTCACTAGACCTGTGTTATTGCGTGCTTCCTCTGTGCCTGACTCAGGGGCAGAGGACAAGTGGTAATGGACAGTGGCCTGAAAGTAGGGCTGAAGGAGTCCTGAGGATGCCAAGCCTCTCCTCACTGAGAACGGAGCAGGGAGAGACAGTGGGCTTCCTCGGGATGGACTTCTGCGGCCTCCGCCAGGGTCCTGCCTGCCTCTTCTCTGCAGGCCTGGAGGCAGCACAGCCCAGGGTACTTCAGCACCTTAAGAGACATTAGCTTCTTGAGACAGTCCCAGGTTGAAGATGAAATAGGTGCTCCAGTCCTCAGATCTCTGCAAATGCCCACTGCCTCCCAAGAGGCTGTGTGCTGGCTGGTCACCCTAGGCTGGAGATGAAGGGCCCCTTTCACAAACAGGCTTTGAGAGCCCATGGCCATCCCCAGGTGAAGCCTTTTCCAGGTGCCTCCCCTGCTCTCTGGGCCCCTGCTCCTCTTGTGAGGGCCCTTCTCCCTGGGAACAAGGTGGTGACAGACCAGACCACGAGATCTCGCCTGTCAGGGGGACTCTGCTCACAGGTCCAAGGAGCATGTGAGGCATAGGTCGGGGGATCTGGTCCAACTCTCTCGATCCACAGATGGGGAAGCTGAGGCCCAGAGTCCTACATCAATCTGCAATGCCCATCCCCACATGCACCACCCTACACAGTCTCCTGCAAACCAGCCTCCCCTGCCTACAGCCTTCAGTGCCAGAAGCTTCCTGGAAGGGAGCAGAAATGCTTTTTCCAGAAGTTACGTACTTGTCTGCATTGCTATTTGACAAGTAAATCCAGCACGCTGAGCTCTGTCCCTGGGCCTCCCTACAGATGGCAAATCAAATCCACTGATTCCTTGCACACTCGTTCCAGCGTTTTCCAGACCCTCCGCCTCTCTCTGCAAACGCAGGTGAGAAATTGAGACTTAATCTCTGGCAGACCAAATTAACCCTGCAAATTAGCCACACCATCCCTCCGTCCTGATCTCCTGGTTCCAGGTGACCGAGCAAGGGAGGAGGACGGGACTCTGCCAGACAGGTGGCACAGCGCCGACAAGAGCCTACAGGGCTTGCTCATATTTAAAACTTCCTTTCATATATTTTTAATAAAACAACTGATACAAATTCAAAACCAACTTCATAAATCAAACATTATTCAATGTTGGCGGCTTCAAGGTTTCCCCGGCGCTTGGCTGGGAGCAGACAGCTCTCCCAGACGGGGGCTTTGCACTCGAGTGCTTGAGGTTTTGTGAAAGGTTTATTGGATTTCATAGTCCCTTAAGGGGAAACCCTTTAAATGTCTTTGCAATTATAACTCTAATAACACTTTCAGCCCTTGGACACAGCCTTGACTTGACAGAGATAAGGAACTGGAAGTTGCTCCGTCAATACCAAGCTATTAATCTCTGTCACCTCCCTGTCACGGAGGCTCAGGAAAACAATGTCGTTTCTTGACCTAGGTGAAGGCATGGAGTGATTTTATTCAGAATGTCAGCATTCATCAACCCAGATTCTCTCCCCCCCTCACTCCCTTAAAGAACTCCCACTTCTTCATTCTGCCAGCGTGGACACCCTTCCAATAGGAAGAGTCCCCTTCAGTCTTGGCCTATTATTATTATTTAGCACTTATTCAAGTATAAAAAGCCTTTAAGAATAAAGTTTTTCCTGCCATAAAGAGACCTGGCAGATGAATCACTTTAAGTCTGCTCTTTGGCGACCCAAGCCAAGGACGGCTGGAAATTACCAAATGCCATGTTTGTTTACATATTCAAATGAAGGTTAATTTTTATCCTGTCTTCGCTCAAATTTGATTAGGGCGGGGCTCTCCCCCCTCCCTCAGTAGCATATTTAGAACAGCATCCTCCTCCCTGACCTTGAAAGAAACCCAAGAAATTGTTTAAAAGAAAAGCTGAGAAAAATCCTAATGAGAAACTGACAAGGAAGTATTGGATGGATTCCTGGGCCAGCCGCTGCTGTGCCCCAGACCACAGTCAAGGGTAACGGCAAATGCCTGCTTTTGCCCAGCTGGGCACTGGGTGGGGTGAAGCAGTGCTGGCAGCACCCCCTGAAAGCACAGGGTGCTGGCAAAGTGGGGGAACTGCTAAAGGTGAGGGCCTGGGCTCAGGAGCAACCCGGGGACCAGGCTTGGAGAATTGTCACTCCAGAATCTCTGGCTCTGTGAATCACCTCAGAGGTTTTGGAGGCAGGGAGAGAGTCAAACAGTGCTCCGGGCTCCTAATCCTCTGATTCCATCTGTCTCCCAGGGTGCCTGTGAACCAGAGTTTATGCAGGGTTTGTTGGAGCCCTCAGAAGTCTTGGTTGGTCTCAAGAGCAACCCTGAAAACGTGCTTCTGGCATTAAAGATAACTATCACTAGCTAAGCACCTTCTCCTGGTGTTAGTAAATAGTTCCTGTCTTGTATATGTACACCATGGAATACTATGCAGCCCTAAAGAAAAACGAAGACTTTACCTCCTTCATGTTTACATGGATGGAACTGGAAAATGTTCTTCTTAGCAAAGTATCACAGGAATGGAATAAAAAGTATCCAATGTACACAGCCCTTCTATGAAACTAATTTAAAGCTCTAAAATGAAAGATACAACTTAATTCTAGCCCATGAATATGGGGAGTGGAGAAGGGTAGCTGGGTGGTGGGAGGGTGACCGGAAAGATCACCTATATATCTGTCTAACAAGGGTACAAGTGAACTCTTCTAGAACTAGAATGTAAATGTTTTGACACAATGACTATGCAAATGACATGAAATTTATGTGAACCAGCTTGATAAAAGTATTTCAAAATGTGTGTGAAAACACTACACTGTATCCCATGTTTGTATTAATGTATACAGCTATCATTTAATTAAAAAAAATAAAAAAAAGAAGAGAAAAAGAGCAGAGTCTGACCAGAAGTCAGCTCAGCTTTCATATAGTTTCAAGAGCCTCTTATTCTACCTTACCAGTAAGGTTGAATATGGGAGGGAGCTGCTAGAATGTGTCACCCTCTTCTGTAGCAGGACTGTTTTATTTTTTTTTTTTACACTAAAGGGAAGTAGTTATTCCCTTGATTACCCCTGGCCACCAGACAGGTGTAGAGTAAAAGTTATTTTTCTATTGTTTCTCTAGCTGACCTGAAAGCATCCAGGAGGGTGGGGATAGGGTTTGATATTATCTTGCAGTTTGATTTCTGGCATGCTTTCTCTCACCAGATGTTTCCAAAAATAACTGTATTTCTGCAGGGTCATGAGGATTTCTTCCCCACAGTTTTCTTCTCTCTCTATTTGTATGGTATTTTATCAGGGTAGTATAAGCTTCACAGAAGTAATTTGTAAGGGTTTTATTGTTTTCTGTATGTGGGAAATTTTGTGTAGCATAGGCATTATTTCTTCCTTCACTTTTTGATAAAATTCATCAGTAAAACTCTTAGTACGTGGAGATGAATTTATAAATTTGAACTATAAATTCTTACACTGAGGTCTCATGTAAGTTTCCTTAAGTTTTTCCCCATGGTAAAATCTTGTGTTAGTATACTACAATATAAAAACCAGGAAAATGAGGCTAATAAAGTACATAGAGATGATTCAGATTTTGCCAATTTTTTACAAATACTAATTTATGCTTGTGTGTATGGTGGAATGCAAATTTATTACATGTATGCCAAAGTCAACATACAAAATTTGGGGGCATCTACTGTACTCCAACCTGAGACAGTGTCTAGCAAGGGAGATAGTGCTGAGGAAAGGATGAAACTTATACCAGACTTAGGGCCTAAAACTAGAAGACTGTAAGGGCATACACTGTTTCATGTGCCTGGTGGCAACATGAGAACAGTGAAGCACCTGTCTTGTTTCCCAGAATCCTTTTATTGGGTACATAACAGAGCTTATGTGCAAGGATGCACCACAGTTAGTCGTCAGCAATCATGATTAAGAATGGGAGAGGGATGATTACACCCTCAAGGAAGGTTGGATAAAGGTTAAACAGGGATATACGGTGGTGGAACATCTAGAGAGGCCAAAAGACAGAGAGGGGAGAGTAAGTCTCATCTCTTCAGACAGACACCTAAGCTTCTCTAGACTAAGGTACTAGTTGATGGTTTCAGCTGCCTATACTGCTGATTTCCAAATACAGGGATAGTCATGAAGACATTTCCCTAGTTGGGCACCTTCAGACTCCTTTCTTATCAATTAGGAGTACAGGGGTGGCCAGCCTGAGGACTTTTCTCTTGCTTTTGAAGGGCCTATGGGGTCTCAGTCTATTTATTCCCATACACAATTGATTCCTCATCACAAGAAACCCTCATGTGAACCACCTGAGAAAGGACACTAATAAAAAGACTTCAAAGGGGATGGGGGAACCTGGTCTGCTAAACCAGGAATTTTGGAGGTTCCATAAGAATGTGGGTGTGAAGTAATCTAGGGAACCAATGACTGATACAAAGAGATAATCAATGACCAAAAGAAAAAAACATTACTGCCTGGAGGCACATAGATGCCAATTAAAGACTTGTAGTCAATTTCAAATAAAGAGAGTATTTAATACCCCTGCAGCTGTTTGTGTCAACTCTCTTTCACCTTTTCTCATGCGTGAGAGGGACTCACTTCCAACTCTCTCTCTTTCTTTTATTGAATGATAGTTATGTACATTAATGCACTTCTGGGGTACAGTGTGGTGTTTTCACACACAATCCGAAACACTTCCATCAAACTGGTTAACATAGCCTTCATGTCACTTTCTTAGTTATTGTGAATCATTCTAAGAGTAGAGTATGAATGTTTTAACCAACTCTCTTTAGAATTGCTCTAAACTTTTCCTTTGTTATTCCTAAATAAAATATCTCTTTGTTACCC